>JNHY02000028.1:0-68404 GCA_001691755.2 Amanita polypyramis BW_CC | reverse complement strand
CYCYKTYWYTYYTTTTTTCGTATTTATGTTGTGATTTTCAATCCATAGTGGGTTTGGACATGTATGGTGTTGGACCTAGTACCTGTAATAACCATGTATCTGATACATAACTAGTTATACGTCGATTAAGAGTTCTCCGTTCTGGTAGATTATTCTGACCGCAAAATCCCTGGCGAATTAGTCCCAAGTATGGGTGATAAGTCATTTCCTAGCCTGAGTTCAGGTGCACTGCCACTGAACATCTGTATCCAGGCAGCCACCACCCACTCTCGACTGATCGGCGATAAATCGAGTCCTGCCGAACTTGGAATAGTTGACAGCTCTCCGGGACGTGCTGCACTCTTGCCGTAATGATAAGCATACGAAAAAGCCTCCGTCCACCAAGGCCTGAGGCCTGAGGTAATGAGAATTCCTCTCTTTTGCCGCCCCGGACGGACGGGGAAATGAGTTGTGATACTGGCAAGGCACAGCAAGTATAGTGGTGGAGCGTGTGGCGGCGCGGGAGGAGGTAGATTCTTGAGCTTTTGAGATCAATCAGTTTTTAGAAAGATCAGCATCATAGGTAGGAGTTACTACTGGCACGCGCGGTGTCAGTCTGACGGATAAACACCTAGCTGTGGGGGAATGCGGAGTACATGACGGACGAACTTGGCTGGCTTGGGCGGTATACATCCCCCCCCCGCCTGGACACATCCGTCTATTAGTCGGCGTAATAAATGCTCAGCAACAGCGTTGACACGGTACAGCTTCATGGCAGGATCATCAGGGGATAACTGACCGATGGATAAGCACATATCGATCCTTACAAACACATTTTCCTCGCATGCGTGCATTCAATTGGGTGGAGAAATAAAATAAAAGTTAAAAGTACAGTAAAGATACAGAACAGCAAGAGACAGAATCACACCATCTATGCACCAAAACCATACAATGTACGACCTGATCGCTTGAGAGCATAGACGACATCAAGTGCTGTCACTGTCTTTCGCTTTGCGTGTTCGGTGTATGTCACAGAATCGCGGATAACCTGCAAGAATCGGATTGGTACGGAGAAAGGCAATATATGGTGCATACTTACGTTTTCAAGGAAAATTTTCAATACACCACGGGTCTCCTCGTAGATGAGACCAGAGATACGCTTGACACCACCGCGGCGGGCAAGGCGACGAATAGCAGGCTTTGTGATACCTGTCAAGATGTAAGAATAGAGACGGCAGGATATGGTAGCACATAACAGACCTTGGATGTTGTCGCGAAGAATTTTACGGTGGCGCTTGGCACCGCCCTTTCCGAGACCCTATAAAGAATGTAAGAAAACAGAACATATATGGAAGAGTCCAAGAAGAGCTCACTTTGCCACCTTTGCCGCGTCCAGACATTGTGTATGTGTATGTGTATGTGTAAGTTCGTAGGTATGTAATAGTGAAGTTTTAGTGAACTGCAGTGGCGGTGCTTCGCAAGTCGAGGATTTGGGCAATTATGACGCGCTGCAGACTATATATTATGGCGGGATGTGGCTGTGCTGCATTTACCTTTTTGTTGATTGGCAGGCGCGTTCGTCACGTGCCACATTGACGCGACACGCGCGTGTCCTTATATAAAGTAGCCATTCATTAACACGCCACGGCATATATCCTCTCGCCACCGGCTTGACAAAAAGTTAACAAATGGCACGCACAAAGCAAACTGCTCGCAAGTCCACTGGTGGTAAGTGCCAAACGACTTTTATTTTTTACTTTCGCCTATTCTCAACTCGACTGAAAGGTAAGGCACCCCGGAAACAACTTGCTGCAAAGTCACAGGCACGTAAAACAGCGGTAGGTTACTACACTTTGCTTGTTGTAGAACCACGCGCTGACTAGCGTCTTAGGCTGCAGCTGGTGGTGTGAAGAAGCCCCACCGCTTCAGACCTGGAACTGTCGCCCTCCGTGAAATCAGACGGTATCAAAAATCGACTGAGCTGCTTATTCGGAAGCTTCCCTTCCAGCGGCTCGTCCGTGAAATCGCACAAGATTTCAAGGTAACGTACCTTTTAACATAAGTATGTTGCAGTCCTTACCTTGCACTAGACTGATCTGCGCTTCCAATCATCGGCCGTCATGGCTCTCCAAGAAGCTGCAGAGGCGTACTTGGTGTCCCTGTTTGAGGACACCAACCTGGCTGCTATCCACGCTAAGCGTGTTACGATCCAACCCAAGGATCTAGCATTGGCTCGTAGGTTGCGTGGCGAGAGGTCATAGATGTACTCTTTATTGGTCTAATTTGTTTGTATGTTTAGTGTATTGTTTATTATTTATTTTTGGGGTTGAACGTTGCCACGAGCCGGAGTTTGAAATAGCGGAGTACGGATCTATGGCAGGCTTAGCTGCCGTAAAGCTACTCCGCGACCGCACTGCGGAATCGTTGCGGAAGGGGCTATAATATCCCTCGCTCGTCAAGCGTGTTTACGGAGGGCCGAAGTAGGGCTATGGCAGTTCAAGTGGGCCACAATCCTGTGCAAGTCACCGCAATTGTCCGACCGCAGTCACCAAGACAAAAACACGCGCCAACTGGCTGACAATTTCAGTGAGAAACGCCAAGTACGATCGGTCAGCCATGATCTTTCCCGCCAATTGCGCAGTGCCTGTTTTCACAATCACTCTTTCCATACCCATCAATCTCGCAGGACGAGTCCCACCTCGCCCCCCGTTATATAAATTCATCAACTTTTTCTCCGTCCCATCGTCATGCTTTCCGCTCTGCCGCTGTCTTTAGCCGCTCTGCTCTGCGTTTCTTGCAATGCTCTCGCTGCCCCTAGGCACGAGTTATCTGCGCGACAACCTATCCAGTTGACTCGTAAATCAACACACGATCGCACAATAGAGGAATGGGGCGCTTGGGCTAGGCAACATAAAGAACTCTTGGAAACTAAATACAGCGGTGATGGTGGGCCGCAGCAGAAACGAAGTTCTGGAACAAACTTGTATGTCCGTTTACTCAGTTGTTCAGGGTGTATGCTGACTTGTATCATCGTCTATCAGGTTGGTCAATCAGGGTTCTGATTCGAGGTGTGTATCTTCTACCATTTATCAGGTTCTCACCGATCTAAATGACGTAGCTATTATGGCTCGCTTGCAATAGGTACTCCTCCAGTTGCCTTCGACGTAATACTTGACACCGGGTCAGCGTATGTATTCTACTCTTACTTCCCTAGGAGACGGCTTTTCATATCCACCGTAGGGATCTCTGGGTGGCCGATACGAACTGCATCACCGGCTGCAACGGGGTGCCGGCGTTCAATCCCAGTGGCTCTTCCACCTTTACAAATTCGAGCACAACATTTCAAATAGCGTACGGGAGCGGTCGGGCAGCCGGGACGCTCGGCACAGACGTGGTGCAGATGGCAGGGTTCTCTGTTTCAAATCAAGTTTTCGCAGTATGCGACCAGGTGTCGTCCGGTCTGTTGACCAGTCCGGTGTCTGGTTTACTTGGCCTTGGATTCGATACTATCGCATCGTCCAGGGCGACTCCTTTCTGGCAGACATTAGTCTCACAAGGAGCATGGGACGAACCAGTGATGGCGTTCCACCTAACTCGGTATGTGCGCGAAGAGCATCTTTCCAGCAACATCTCACGATCATGCGCAGGTTTGGAAATGCGAGCTCGTCGCAAACTCTAGAACCTGGAGGTTCCTTTACAATGGGTAGCTATCACTTTCCACAAATTTGACTATGCGGTACTGAATTTGATTATAGGATTTACAAACTCGAGTTTGTACACCGGTAATATCGAGTATATCGATCTTCCTGTCGCAGGCTCGTATTGGATTTTACCCTTGGGATGTAAGTTCACGCTCGGCGGGGTCGTTTTATATGAATTCAAATGTCTTTTGTGACACAGCACTCACCGTGCAAGGCACATCAGTATCTCTCCCGTCGGGCTCTGCTTCCTACGCCGCTATCGACACCGGAACGACTCTTGTCGGTGGTCCATCCAATATCATCTCCCAGATGTATGCCCAGATACCAGGTTCGCAACCTGGGTCTGGGAGCTACGAAGGCTATTATACCTATCGTGCGTATCATTGCAATACGAACGAGTCAAATTCTATGCTAAAAATTTTATAGCATGCAACACTGATGTCACTGTTTCAGTATCGTTCGGAAATGGGTCAAGCTGGTCGATAAGCCCGGAAGATTTTCTGCTAACTAAACTATCGCGGAGCACATGCCTTGGCTCGTTCTTCGAGCTAAGCACTGGTAGTTCAGCCCCTAACTGGATATTTGGCGATACTTTCCTTGTAAGTCCTCGTGTTGCGGTAGTGTGGTCTCCTCCCTGACCAATTTACCTAGAAAAACGTGTATTCTGCGTTCCGTTACAGCCCTCCTGCGGTTGGGTTTGCGCAACTCTCCAGCCAAGCTATCCAGACGAACGGTGTCAATGGTGTTCTGCCGACCCCGACTATTGGCTCAGCTGCAGTGGCGGTATCTGCAACTGCCGGAACAAGTGGACAGTTCTCAGGGCAAGAGGTCTCTAAGTTATCCATTATCACTATGGGGACCTGTTGGGTTTTGTCCGTGCTGGCTGGGTCAGTTTTATTATATTAATCCTCAAGTTGGACATCTGTGATTTGTATCGGGCACGTACATAATGTGGACATTAGATTACACTATAATGCGACCACGTCTACTATTTTTAATGTTACAGTGATACCTTCCTTGTTGCCTGTTTTTTTTTTTACGTGTATGATACGGCAAAGCCTATGTAGCATATGAAATCCATAAGGGGATATATTTTTGTCGAGATCGCTGGGCAAGAGGCACATTTCTTGGCAGAACCGTGGCAATATTATAGTGAGTAGTCCATGGGGAAAACCACTGTGTCTATGGCCGCAGTATGGTATTTTCGCGAAGTGAAACACGTAACATGCAGGAGGTACGGATAGGTACCCATGACTTGAAGGTCTTGGCGAACTTTCCGAAAGCCAAGGCTGTGGATCATCGGGGGCAGTCGACGACACGAGGCACAGCTGGATCGGCAGCAGCGGTTATTGTGCGCCTGGGAAAGACACGCGTTAGGCTTCGGATAGGCTGACGTGAATGAGGTTGACATCAGGCCCCGGGTAGAGGACCGGGAAGTTAGCGTTGTTCGCGCATTGATGCTGTCCGAAAGTCATCCGTCGCCTCTTAAATGATGTCGTGATCTGTCAAGCCGATCTGTGGCTTTGCGTGTCATTGACCTTTCATGAATCATTGTGGTAGGCGTTGTATAATCCACCTACAATATCTCAAGGAGTCGAGCAGCGGAAATGAAGTCGCTGTGGCGTAAAATTCAGTCTTTTGAATAGGATGTATGTTTACCGGGAAAAAGAAAAAGGTTTGTATGTTATCTATCATCGAGACAGTTTGCTCCCTACCCAAACGACATACGGCATTGGGAACGCTTCATCCTCGATTCTCCATATTTGCCAACCCGGTTTTTTCAACCAAATAGCCAAGAACTCACGAACTACATCTTCTTCCCGGAGCTCGATGAGAATGAAGACGACAGTTTTTTCAGGCACAGAAAGATAATCGATTGTTTCGACCAAGTGTGGTAACAGCGAAGGATGATATATGCAGTCCACGACGAGCAAGATGTCTGCGGGTTTGAAGCCGGCCATCCGTTTTCTCTGTGATGTACTAGCACTGGAGAGCGCGATCCAATCGAGTTCCGCCGCTGAAACGTTTGTACCCTGCCCGTCGGCGCTATTTGGCCATCCGGGAAAATTAATACCGATGTTTTTACGTATGAGAGGTACGAGCTCCCCAATATCGGTGGCGGTAAAAGAGCCGACAAGTGGTGCAAATACGATACTAAGAAGTCCTGTTCCTGATCTAAAGAAGGTAACGTTCATAGTCACAGCAAGGCAGACAGGGCAAAGATTTACCCCAGTTCTAAAATATGCAGTTCCCGTAATTTCTGGGGGTCTAGCAAGGAATCACCAGGACTAGAATGTACTTGTTGAAGGACAAGATGTGCAAAGTCGATGCTGCCATTCATTTATCTTGAGATGCGCATGTAAGTAGGTGCGTTGATCATCAGCTACCTAGCTTTCCACAGGACACTGCCCGTATCTCCTTTACGCGTTCGAAGGGCCGTCTTGTCCTGTGCTAGAGTGACGATGATGGTCTTCTCGATAACTTCCGTATGTTTTCTGCCCGACCGCGCAGAAGGGCTATTCGGTGGCAGTTTGACATCAAAGTTTATCTCAAGCACATCTTTCCGTGAGTCTACGCATCCGAGTCCGCGAAACTTGCCATCCTCAGATAGTCGCGACTTGGATTGGAGCAGACAATAGATTAGAAATACCTGTAGCAGTTGTTCAATTCCGAGCGTGTAAAATCGCACAGCATGAGTTTACACCTCCTCGTCTGCGTCCGTAACAAGTTCAGAGTTGAGTGGCAGTCGTATTGGCCCCAATGTTGGCGGTGTCAGTGAGTCCATTGATAAACCCTAACCCTGGCGACTTGTAGTCAGCATCCATGTTCCGTACCCTCCTTCGCCAGCGTGTAGCATCGCCAATATCATTTTCACCCTTTGCTTCCGGACGCTACTTTACCTTCACGAGATGTCGTAGCAGCCCTCTTCCTACCAGTGTTCTTCGGCAACCCAGATCATCGGTTAAATTCACTTCGTTCAAGGATGCAATAGAGCGCATAAGACCTCCCGAATCTTTTTCGGAAAAGGTTGGGGGACCAGGGATTAGGAAACAGGTGTTGGTGAGTTTGTCGCGAAGAATTTGTCACTTCATGTGTATCGATTTGTAGTTTGCTGTCGCTGGCTCATGGCTAGCGTTCACGTATGCTGCAATCAATACAAATATAGAGACGGAACTGTGGGTGAAGAAACTAGTCGACTTATCACCTATCTGGAGTATGCAGGTCATTTCCAGCATAGATATAAAAAGGGCGCAGAATGCGGAACTCATAAAAGTATGGCGCGTTTGTTTGTTAAAATCCAAACCTGGGCGCGAATACTGAAAGGAGGACCTAGAAACTCAAAGACTGGTACACATGGCTTAACTCGAGCATAAAAGACTTTCCGGCTCTGCTCAAGCCATGGATTGCTCTTACATACGTGTCTGTCGCGCAACCGTATGCAGATATGACAGAGGGGAAGAGGTTATGCTGGAAGATATGTGTTTTCAATGCATCCATATATTGCTTGTGGAAGATTAAGCGGCTACAACCTTCGATGATGCGTAACTTTATGCACAATCCTTTGTCGGGTCTGTCTTATACCTTGTTGACAAGCGTGTTCAGGTATTTTGTTTCCTTTCACTTGACCAATTTCTATTTATGATTAACAACCTTAACAGCCATAAATCGTTCTTGCACTTATTGCTAAATTGTCTTGCTCTAGAGAGTTTTGGTTAGGCACCTCACTATCCACGCTCTCGGATGGGCTGACCTTCACACTCGAACAGGGTCTGCTGCGTACTATTATCTGATCAGAGAGCAAGGCAAAGCGGTTCCCCCCACTCTCGAGGCGAGCGCAAACTACCATTTCCTCGGCTTCTTCGTCTCCGGTGCGATGTTATCTACACTACCATTATACATAGCGTCCTAATACTATCGAACAGCCGGCCTATTCTCCAGTCTCGTGTCACATGTTATCAACGCCAAGTTCCGCTACCCCAAGTTGGTCGCCCAACTCTCGTCTCCTGCCGGTTTACCGAAGAAAACTGACAGTTGGGCATCAGCGGTGTCGGCAACAGTTGCCTCGCAACAAAAGGAGGCTGTCAAGCAGGCTACGGCTAGCATCTATCCATCACTCGGCGCCTCCGGAGCTATATACTCATGCGTTATAGTAACAGCGCTTGCGTTTCCAGATTCACAGGTTGCGTTGTTCATTCCACCGACGTACCCGATACCTATCCAATGGGGTGTTGGTGGACTTGTGGCCCTCGACATCATGGGTGTCTTGAGAGGATGGAGGTACGCCCGTGAATGCCGCACTTTGTTGTTGGCTAATAAGTTTCTCAAGAATGTTTGATCATTGGGCGCATCTGGGAGGAGCTGCCTTTGGTTTTGCGTATTATAATTACGGTCCTGCTTTCTGGCATTGGACGAGACGGACATTACAGACAAATGGCACGACAGTCAACTCGTAGATTACATTATTTTGCTCGGTGTCCAAACTGTACACTAAAATAATACGTACCCACCACTCTTCAACGCGTGGGCCTAATCTTATCAATGTTCTATTACATTTCTTTCCTCCGACCACCTCCCTCCCAGGTGCAACTATCCAGGCCTATATCCCTAACGCCCCAAATAGCGAATGACCTACGCACGGAATATTATGCCAATGAAAAGGACATGTTCTACTCCTGGCATCAAATACCAATAACATCAAACCAGGCTTCGACTCAAACAAAACCGAAGAAATTAACGATATGGAGGCAAAGCACGGCGTGGAAGGAGATCCATGTTCCTCCGCCTCTTGATGCGCGGGACGGCCAACTTTGGAGGCTCGTGCTGAGCTGTAGCGGGCGCCCTAGTGGTACCATCGAGTTGGGTAGTGATGAATTAGGTAGCACGCCCTTCCCCGTCTCGTCTATGTCCATCCGATTCTTGCATAAAATGCCCAAGAGTGCTGTTCCGAAGCAGGAGAAAATCGAGCGCGTGTATACATTTCCGCTCCCCCCACGTGAAGGAGGAAACGGGAGTAGCACGCCACTGGAAGGTGCGTTGGGAGCTTCAATTAAAAGCCCGGATCGTCCACGGGCGGTCATAAAGGTGATGGAACAAACATCGTTCGATCTGGACAAGGTAGGCCGAGGAGATTTGTGCCGTCATCCATTCACGGCTGTGCTTATCCTCAGACTGTGTTTTCCACGTCTAGAAAGTATGGGACAGCGGCATCGGACTGAGCTCATGGCTAGTCAATCTCGCTAATGCTCGTGGCGAGATTAAGCTTAAAGGACTGCCAACAGCAGATCTAGATGGGAGCTTAAAACTCAAAAAGAACCTCGTCACTCGGCTCAGGGACGAGTTGTTCAGTGATCAGCCCAGATGCATCATCGAATTAGGTGAGGAAAGGAAGCAAGTTAATGAAACGGATTAATTACAATTGCGTGACTATAGGGGCCGGAACCGGCATCGTTGCACTGACCATTGGAGCGTTGCGCGGGGCTCTCACAAGTCCAGACGACGCGACGTTGAACCATATTCTTACGACAGATCTGGGTATGCCAAAGTATCCTCGTGGGAGCGTATCTTGTCATTAATGATTCATAGAATCTGCGATGCCGCTGCTCGAACACAATATCGATGCGAATGCCAGATTCTTTCCTGAAAATATGGGGACTAGACCAAGAGCTATGATACTGGATTGGGACGACGATACGATTCCAACGCAGATTCAGAATATTTCAAGGCAGAGAGGACTCGATGCCATCGTGTAAGATTATCCGTTGTTTAGCATGTGTGCGGTACGATGATCCTTCCCTACAGGATGGCTGATGTGACATATAACACCGCCTCTTTTCCTTCGCTAGTACACACGTTGTCCAATCTCATAAAGTTATGTGAAAAATCTCCACTCGTGTTGCTAGGCTACAAGGAGCGGGATACTGCAGAACGTACATTGTGGGAAATGGTACACCGGGAAGCAAGCATTGATCTCGCTCTCGTAGGGCAGATGCAAGGGGCAGGCGGTGCACCAATAGAGATATGGATAGGTCATGCCATAGAAAGTTGATCTATTGAATGACAGTCGAACTCTGTTACAACGCTGCTGAACAAGTGATACCATATAGTCAAGGAGAGGTAATGGAGTCTTCCTCGTCCGAGTCTAGTAAAGCGATAAACCGTCGTCCTTCCTTCTGCCTACGGGTCAAGCAAAACTGACGAGGCAATTGTCTAACGTACAGGTGGGGAACGTCTAGGCCTTGGCTGCGTAAGTCTACTGTTCAAAGATAACATCGTTGTCGCAGATTTCAGCTGTCGTGGCTTGATCTGGGTGTGTTATGTTTAGTCCAGACAGTGACTGGGCTGGACTTGTACCTGGGTCCCTGGCGGTTGAGTCGCTTTCGGCTTCCGTGCCGGCGTATGCATCGTGGTTCTTTTAATGATGTTAGTCTCTTCGGTTTGGTGAGGGGGTGTCATCCTAGAACCAGATAATTTCAGAGCCAGTATGTTGACTTCTACTTTTTTTGTATGTGGAGATGGAGTATCTTTAAAAACAGTGGCGTTAGTTGTTTCAGGTTGCAAATTGCGATTGCCGAGGGTAGGTGTATGCAATGCACCGGGCGAACGATGAGTAGTGATGCATCTTTCAGGGTTCAGCGAAGCATGGATAACAGGCTTAATGACCGTTTCATGTCTTGGGCCAGGCGTCTGAGGGCGATTGAATGGTTGTGATGGGCCGCTGTGAGACGTAGCAGCTAATCGGTTATGTCTTTCGTAGTCCGATTTTGGAGTGCCTGCACCAGTTCGTTTGTTAACGACGAATGATACGGAACGCCGATTTGGGACAGCCAAAGCTTCAGGTTCCACGCGAGACCTTTTGCTTACTTGAAATGCTAATGCCGTCAAGTTGTCAGAGAGAGACATTGTACGAGACCGCTTATTAGGACTGCGGATGGTAGGCATTTGTATCACAGGAGATGTCTGGGTGGCTTTCGTGTGGTGATGTGCTTGTTTCTGTAGTGTATCCAGGAGAGAATTTTTAGCCGAGTCAATGTGCAGCGGTACAGCCTGAAGCAGAGGCACAAGAGGAATTATGGTAGCAAGCATATTACATTGCTGTTCTTGGATCGCTTGTATCGCTCGGATTTGCGTTTGAAGGCTTTGCGCATGAGTTTGCGATAGCTAGGAATCGGAGTAGCCACTAAGATCCTAAAGCAATAGAACATACTAGTTGTCAGCTACCGTTTGGATCGCATCAAGCCGTTTGTCTATATTCTCTAGTCGTTGACTGACGTCTCTAGACAATTGATCGATGATAGAGCTCTGTGCTGGTGAACCCAAAGCCTTTTGTAATTGCGTTTGGCACCGGTTGACTAGAAAAGGGATAAAATATATGCATGCATATATATTCTATTGGTCAAACAACATACCCAGGTCGATAATGTCATTGATAAGTGTTTCCCTGTCACGCTCGAATAGGGTATTCACTAGTTTAAGCTCTGATTTCGCTTCCGAGAAATCGTTCAGAAGACTATCAGCCTTGGTTGAGAATTTTTCGAGATTAACTTGGGTATCATGCAGTAAGACGCGCGTCGACGTTGCATTCCTATCGAGCGGAGTCAGAGGTGGATGAGAGGTCTGTGAGAGTGTATTTGGATCTTTTCCAAGAATATGTGCCCAGAAGCCTGACGACGACTGTGGAGGAGGAAGACCTAAACTCTCCCTTGCTGCTTGGATGGACATGATGATCCCAGACTTTACGACACGTGACAGTCACGGCGTTACGTGTCGCGATTCTCAGCTTTGTTGACGACGCCCAACAAGATGGCGAACACGCGTCGCCCGCGCATACAGCAAGAATCGCAGCCGCTTTACGCGGAAGAGACAGAATCTGAAAATGACCAAGAGACACCGAGGCCACAGAGGCTTAAAAAGCGCCTTAGCGAGGCCTACGGCCCTGATAACGACGCTAGTTTTACCTCAGAATCAGGCCGGCCACCCTTACGAACAAAATCAGTTAATATTAATGATGATGCAGCCGAAAAACGTAAGAGGCGCAAAAGCACGAAACTAACAACTTTCGAAAACGCTTTACCGGGCCCATCCTCGGAGGGCATGGACCAAGACCATGGCGAAACAGTGCGTACCGGAAAGCAGAAACAACTTAACACTGTCGCCCCACCTCAAATTTCCGACACACCTTTTGACGTGATGAACTCGAATTTTGAAGAATGGATGAAAATGGCGACAGATAATGTACGTTGGTTATTTAGCATTCCGATTCACGTCTAAGGATTACGTAGAAAATCAATGCTGCTAATTCATGGAGCTTTGCTCTCATTGACTATTTTCATGATATGTCGCTTTTGCGCAACGTTGACGACAACTCTATCAACTTTCAACGCGCTTCGTGTACGCTGGACGGATGTGTAAAAATTTGGACAAGTCGTGTAGACAGTGTTGGTGCAGAAACGGGAAAACTTTTGAACAATATCGCAACAGGTGGCGCTGTCGAGTATGACGACGAAGTAAATTCCGATAACCCGGACGCTGATCCCACCCAAGTCAAAAAGAAGCAAAAGCAACACCGACCTGGGGCGACGCTTGCTAAAGATCCTGCTCAACTCAGAAGCAAGAAGCCAGACTTGGAATTTAGTGTTGATCCGCTTTTCAAGAAGACATGTGCAGACTTTGACGAAGGTGGAGCACAGGGGTTACTGATGAACCACCTAAACTTGGGAATGGGGAGCGAAGGAGCGATGAGAGTTATCTTCGACGCCAGTGACTCTATCGGTGGTAAGGCCGACGATGAAGAGGATGAAGATTTGATTGAACCCGAAGACGATGTTGACTTATCGTACCTTAGGAGTATGTCAAATAGCCCTTATAGTATACTACACACTAACTATCTATATAGAGGAATTCCTACCCGACCTATCCGTGCTCGAGGGCAAGGCTATCTCGCATTCACTTGCTGGTTTTTCATTCTCCAAAGATGCATTTGCATTTGATGATACGACCACGTTCCTCAAAGATGATTCCGGCCCAGGTGTAATTGATGACGACGATGATGATTTCGGGGGTGATGCGTTCGGTACCGAGAACGATGGTGGACCACCACCTGTTGAAGACTTCTTCATTGGAGCTGATGCTGCAGCGGATGATTACGGTGGCGACATGATGGGGGCAGATGATGGCGGTAACGGGAACGATAATGGCTTTCCTGCCGGTGAGGATGATCAGCGAGGTGATGGCAGACCTGCAGAATTCGTGCCATTCGATCCACGTCGTGTGCCCACGGAACGCGACCTCATTATGGCGATGACGGCTGCAGACGGAGAGGGAGGTGCAATGGACTACTTTGACCAAAACTTCCTCAAGAATTGGGCTGGCCCTGAACATTGGAAACTGAGGAAAGTTATTCGGAGACGTGAGTTCTCACTGTACCGATTCCGAAGTGATGTGCTGATATGCGTCTAGCCGACGCAGATACGAGCACTAACAAGGCTACTAAACCTCGTCAAAAGAAAGAGGCATTCAAGATTGATTTCCTGGCACCTATTGAAGAAGGCAAAGATTCGAAAGAGATAGCAAAGGAACTGTTTGCTCCAGTCACCAAGGGTGCAAGCATTAATTTACCGGGGACGGGTGCAGCCGGATCGGTGAAGAAGGGCAAAAGGAAAGGAGGAAAAGAGAAGGAAAAGAGGGATGATCACAGGTTGCCAGATGACATGCATTTCTCCTCGCGCCAGCTTGTTACACTATTTCTCAAGCCAAAGTTCTACGTGAGTAATAACCTGTTAGTGATCCTGATAATTGCCCATGTTGCTTCTAGCTCAAAATGCGCGGACACAAGGTTCGATTTAATGAAGCAGGGGATGGGGAAGTTGACGAAAACTTCTGGGTACAAGCAGCTGCAGAACAGGCAGCGGGAAAAAATGAAGAAGGTAACGAAGAGAGTCAGTTATCACCCTCTGTCACCTGGGGACATTTCACTCACCACCCTTGTTACAGATCAGACCGATGGTACTATACCATTCAATACCCAATTCTTCCACGATGACTACGACGATGGGCCTGGCTTCGATGATGTTGACCCCTACGATGGCGATGGCATGCGAATACCAGATACTGGAGAACAGGATCTTCTGGCCGCAACAGCAGGCCAGACACGTCGCGTGCGACCGGAGTTCGTCAACTATGCAAAACGGGCGAAGCGCGTCGACGTGCGGAAACTTAAGGAGAATATTTGGAAGGGCCTCGATATTGTGATGACACCACGTGAGAATGAAAGCGAAAACAACATGGTAAGACTTTCCGATTCTAGTTATGTTGGGTGCCTTGTTCATACATCATTCGTAGGATGTAGATGAAGCCCCCGCTCACCCGCCCACCGATCCTTCAGAACCTCGTGTATTCGGGCAAGTGATTGATGGCCTGCAAAAGTCATACCCACGAGATAAGATGGAAGACATTAGCACGAGTTTCTGTTTCATCTGTCTGTTGCACCTTGCGAATGAACAGGGTCTCAAGCTCGAATCTAATACCGATGATATACAGGAGGATAGTGCTAATAGAGATGATGCGGGGCGACAAGTTGGTGATATTTGGGGCTTGAAGGTGATGTTACTTCCTCTACTAATCTTAGTCAACCGTATGAATGTTCGCTTGGACAGATTTATCGCGACCCAACTGCTACCGTGGCGGCGTAACATGATATGAGGACTGGTATGTATTTCGTTCCATAGAGGAGTACCTTTGCTCTCGATATGTCCCTTCATATCATACCAGCTATATTATATATATTAAATTACTGTATGAGTGATATGTAGTGTTGTATAATCATATCGTTATAATTCATTACTGGGGAGTGATACCGTGGCCACGGCAAGTCGCAGCTGACAGCTGTTGCCACATAATGATTGCGCGTGCTAAACTAAATTCCTCCTCCGGTTGGGGTCCGGCCTGATACATATATATATGGCAGACTTTTATCGATCCTCCAGTCACCTCTCTTGATATCATGGGTTTCTTTGATCACAACGATGACCACGAAAAGGCTTATAACGAAGTAAGGATGTCTCCATCTGCGCACGCAATACAATATTAAACTATTCGCAGTACCAGAACGCCCCGCACAAGGCGAAGCTCTCTCATGAGCTGATCGCTGCTGCTGCTTCGTACGAGGTAAGTAAGGAAGATGCATCGATTGGATGGAGTAGTAAGTTAATAACATCGATTGCTCAAGGCTGCCAAAGCCTACAACGACCACTGCAAGAAGAATGGCACCCCCAGCAACCACGCGCAGGCGACGCAGATTTTGTGAGTAATCTGCTTGCTTATCCATGATCATGTGCTGATGCGATACATGTACAGCGCTGGCCTCGCGGGTGGTATCGTCGATCGCTTGATCGAGACAAAGGGGGTGAGTATTATAGAACGCCATACAGAGATAATGTTGAGCTTCCTCTTCTTAGCTCGACTTCGTTGACAAGGAGAAGATTAAACATGCGGGTAAGCTCTAAGATCTCATTGCTGCCACTCAGGTTAAAAACCGTCATTAGCGAAGAACAATGGCAAAGAACACTTTGACAAGCATTTCTCTCAGTAGTTGTATCTGCCGAGTCTGAATGTAATTCAATTGTACATAAGCGAAATATTTTATTGAGTCGTAAATCGATGTCCAATTGATCAGCTGATGGGACTCCGTATCATAATCACATGAGGATTTGTATCTATAGAAGCTAGGGCTACAAGGGTATAGAAAATACAAGTCGTAGGCATTAATGCAGGCAAATCAAGGTGGGAAAGAGCAGCAGCAAGTCATTCAATGGCTCGCCGTCATAGCGGACCACATCCGCTCGTACTTCTTCTGATAGCTCATACTGAATCTTGTATACTCCGAGAACGCTTTCTGGGGGAGCTCAAGCATGCCCTGCCCAATAGCGCGAACGCTCCCAGTCTGGTTAGGCGACGAGAGCACGAGAAGGATGTCTGATGAAGAGATGCGGGCGTCGGGAACATTTGAGGCGATGAAGACGCGCTCGCCGAAATGGGAGTACATGTACACGTCGACGTATTTATCGTGTTTCGTGTGATGGCGTGCGGCTGTGGTGTCGGTGATAAGTAAGATGAGATTTTAGATTAAGACGTTGGATGCTACCTTGCACGATCATGACTTGGCGTTTGACCATGGCAACGGCAATGGCGCCAGCGGGCATGTTCATTTTAGACATCAGCATCGTGGTTGTATTAGTGATGGGCGACGCCCGAGTGACGAAAAGTGGGCGGTGCTGATTTAAATGTGAGTCCAAGTTTGATCATCTTATAGGCATGGACAGTTATTGTTTTCTGACTCTACCCAGGTGCTCCGGGACAGTAATAATAACCTGGGAAGTATTGAGGACGGACTACGGTATTACAATAAGACGCTTCATATGGGAGACAATAAGGGGTTACGTTTTTGGTAGCGTGTACTCGCTGGTGCGAATGGGCGGACGTAAGACGGCCGACTCACACCACGAGTCCTTTGGGCCTCATAGGGAAGCTACTTTAGCGATGGGTATCACACTATATCGAAATGTACGCATTGTCTACGAACAAGACCAACATTTTAAATCGACGTCATCCACGGGTATACACTTACACTTTTACTGCTTCGTATTCAGCTCTTCAAGGTACTTGTGTGCTTTACCCAACATCCAGATCGGGAAGGAGAATTTAAAGTTGGGATACGCGATAGCACAGGTCTTGTTGAATACCCCCTCAATGGCTTCCTGTGGCCATGAGCCGTCCTGTGGAGCGGAGGTGTTAGGGAATCCAATCCTCAACAACGGACAGCTTGTTGATTCCGCTTACAGGTAATTGTCGTGACATGACTAACTTGACGGCCCGCTCAATCGGTTCGGGATAAGGATAATGTGCATACATCAAGGACATAGCTGCCCAACATGTCTGTACGACTTGGCTGTTCTCATGTTCTATCCACTTGCTCTGTTCACAAGACTATATAAGAAGTTGCGTCAATAGATATATTCCTGACGAAATTGGAACAAGTCATTGTTACCTTGTAGCTTTCACCCCAGCCACCATCGGCACGCTGCTTCTCCAACAGAAACTCACACGCACGATGGGAGTACTGGCTTGTTTCGTATGTCTCTCCCACAAGGGACAAGCTCTCGAGCGCGAACTGCGTTGCGTATGTGAAGCATATTCCCCAGGAACCCACCCAGCCACCTTCTGGTTTCTGTGCCTTGTGCAGGTAACCAATTGCCGCCTTGATAGTTCGCCTAAAGGGGAATATTTTTAAAAAAAAGGCATCTAACGTGGGAGAACAAAATACGAACTCAATATCCTGAGAACGGTAGTGGGGGTAGTGTTTTCTGAAAATGGCTAAGCTTGTTATAACCGACGTCGTGCACTCAGGGTAGTCGTATTCAATCATGATATCACCTGCAAGGTGCGAATTAGCGTAAAAACCGAACTTGATGATGCTGTCAGCTTACCGAACACCTCGGCAGGATTAAGCATTTCAAGCCATTTTGGACCTCTAATCACCTCGTAGCTAGCGAACCCTCCTCCTGGATTCTGAAGGGAAAGCATGATGTCGACAGCGTCACACATGTGCCGCTCAGGTACCAATTTAGGCGTGTAGCTGAGCTCGATCTTCAGCGTTATACAACCCAGGGGTAACATAGGGCTTACTCAAGATGGTTTTGGATATACATGACTGCTTTGAGACCTTCGCCTGTGCAATCACTAACTGTGTAACCTTGTTCTTTTGTGCTATCATCGGCAAGTCAAGCCCTTGCTCTGCACTTTGAGCATCAAATTCCTCACCTGAATCCCCATGCGCCCTTCGTGGCGTGACGATACGACGTTTCGAAATGCTTGGGATCTTCCCTCATCTGTCCTTGGTCAAACCACTCCAGAGCGCGTATCAGACCCGCCTTATTCTCCTCCAACTCAGCCAGACCCGTCTCAACGAGTGCCTGCGTAATGAATCCAGTGTCCCAAAGCTGACTACCATTCGTCCCACACATCATCATGCCCTCGTTCCCGATCCACATGAAATCCTGCCGCCTGATCTTATGCATCCTCCAGGCTTCGCTCTCTACTCCGTCTGCGTGCGTGCGTGCGACGAGATTAAACATTTTTGAGACGGGAGCGAGGGTTTGGTAACTTGTATTCTCGTCTTCTTGGACGATAAGATCGTATGCCTTGGCTATGCCGGCGCGGCGGAGGGGAGGGATGGTGCAGTGTTCGTAGCTTGTAAGAAGGACATTGAGGGCGTCGAAAAGAGCACTGTGGGGAGCATATAGGTCGGCTTTGCAGACGTTGTTGCGTTGAGCCGGCCAGTAGATCTTGTAATAGTCTTCAGTGTAAAGTTCCTGTCGAAATCAGCTCAGTGATGGTTTTTTCGCTTCGTGGATTGAAAGACCAACTTGACGTAAGGAGAGGATTAGGTCATTTTCTTTGGCTCTGAATCGGACACCATAGAGGTAGCTCATAGGAAGGTATACGGCTCGGGTGTGGATCCACCATTTGTGAGGATGGAAAGGGACCCAGTCAGGGAGTAACCTATGATTGCTCGTCAACAAATACCAATGGGTTTCTTATATTATTGACAAACCATAGCTCAGGGGGAACGGGGTTAATGCCTTGCCAGTCGTATATGTTCAGGAGAGAGAGCCAGAATTTTCCCCATGCGGGAATAGCAGTGGCGCCACCTATTGACAATGCTCAGCAACATGAACAAAACGTGCAGCGTGGTTAGGTGTACCAAGTTTGTGCAGCTTAGCGCGAGCCTTGACACATACAGGGTGTTCTACATCCAAGCCTAGGATGCGAAGCGCTACATAGTTCAGGCCTGTTCCGAAAACGGTCGAGTGACCCTCTACATGGCTGGGAATCATATAAAACGCGTGTGTGTGTGTGATATCATATGTACTTACATCCCCCAACCTCCGTCGTCGGGGTTGGCCCGGTTCATGATATACCGAATCATCTCGAGGCGTTCTTCTTCTTTGAAACCCATTCCAGATATGTATGAACCAATGACAAGACCTGGAAGGAGGAACATAGGTCCTCCATACTCCCCTGGCCAGTGGCCGTCGTGGGCCTGTAGGTTCTTGTAGAACGTATACCCATTCTTAGCCGCTTCCATAGCGTTTTTCGCGGGAGGGAGAGCGGGAAGTCCCTAAGAGGCTGTATAAGCATCCAATACGTCGGGAGAATGTATGTGCGCGCGCACAGTGTCCAGACCAAGCCAGAACTTGTCAATATAATTCTGAGGCCACTTTTTGCAGTCCTGGTCGGTTCTTAGGTAGTGCCAAGTGTGCCTACCGCCATCATTGACGAGCAGACGCCACCTGGAATAGTCCGTGAATGGCTCTGCGGGGGAGTTTGTGATATTGAGTGGGGAATACATGAGAGGGAGGGTCAAGTGGGCGGCTATAATTAGCACAACACAGAACCGTCATGTCGTTTCGCGACGCCAATGTGATTATCATCGAAACGTCGCGGACCGTCATCAGAGCTAGCCTTGGCTTGCATGAGCTGCTGAAAACACCCACCGTCGTGCGTTTCACCAGCCTGTCTCCTTCCTTTTCATACTCAAATTCTCTCTTTCGGCTCGTAATATTCCAAAAAGGAAATTCCTGCTCGTGTAGGCATACGAAGAAACGCGTTCGGCGACTCTGCGAATGGCGTAGACCGGAGGGAAACCAGAAACGAGGCTTTTGTCAAGATCGCATCGTCGAGCAGGCTGTCGACGCTTCCTCAGCATAGCGCGCCGAATGCGTCTGTAAAGGATTATTTAGTTGGCACACAACTGGACGAAGCCCTAGCAGCTGGGCAGGATATACTCATCTCATGGCCGTTTGCCGATGGGGATGTACGTGACTGGACACAGGCAGAGGCGATATGGTACGTAGTCCCTTTACTCTTTATAGGCTATTCGATGAATTTATGATTGTAGGAAATACATAATTTTCACCCAACTCCAGCGTAGGAGAACTCAAAATGAATCGCCCGTCATGCTAAGCATATCGCCTGGCCTCTCAAGACCTACGTATGAACGAATATGCCAGATGTTTTTCGAGCGTTTCAATGTGCCAGGATTTGCCATCTTCGAACGCCCTATAGCCCAAATATACGCTGCAAACAGCCTCAGCGGTGTTGTCGTTGACATTGACGAGGATAAAACGGACATAACGCTTATATACGAAAACTTCATCATGCATGCCGCATCGTCCACTGTTTCTGTTGGCATGAAAGGCTGCCGGCACTACCTCGCGCACTTACTCAAGTCCAATACATCCGTTATGTCAACGTTGTCGCCCGCGGATAATCAATTGGACCCCGAAACACTTCAGAAGACTCTACTGGAGCTCGTTCAACAAATCTGGGAAGAAAGTCTAATAAAAGTGCCTTCTGATGGTGAAACTGCCGTTCCAGAAGACGAAGGTGTGACAGACATTGCCGCTGTCGTCGTTGCTGGGAAAGAAAGAGCTGTTATTGAGAGCGGAATGAAGAAAAAACTAAACGCAAAGGCCTCCGCAGCAGAGCAGGCCCGCGCTCGGGAGATAGAGGCTTTGGACCTGGTAACAATCCAATTCCGTGGTCACCCGGTGACGTTAGGGAAAGAGCGTCATAGATTTTGTGAGCCGCTCTTCGACCCAACGTTGCTGAATGGTATACCAGGTATTCCTTCAAGGATAAGTGACGAACTGCCTAGAAGTCTGCAGGATGTGGTAGGGCACGCAGTGGGTCTTACGGACGTTGATCAACGTCAGTACATCTGGCAGGGCTTGGTTGTAACTGGTGACATTACGAAACGCGCAAAAGGTATAGTCACTATTTGACAATTGAGAGCTCCTGTGCTTGATGAAAGTTCCCCCCAGGCCTCGCCGTCGCACTTCAGTCTAGACTGGCTCCTTTCTTGAGCCAGCCAGATCTACAAACGGATGTACAACCTCGTAGTATCAGGGTCTTGACTGTTCCCGAGTATTATGCAGAATATCGAGAGACCGGGAACGGGTATGCAGCATTTTTAGGATCCAGCATCGCAGCCAAGGTTTGTTATTTTGTTCACCCGTAAATGGTCACTTTTGGCTTAAGCAGCTTGTTCGCCTCGACAGATCGTTTTCAGCGACTCTAATGGAAAGAATTACGTCTCCAAAGCTGATTATTCCAGCAAAGGGCCTCATTCCATTGTTGAAATGACGCCTGCGCTACTGTAGCCCCAATATAAATAACTGTTTGTCCCATTTTTACCTTGACATAGCGTTGACGATCTGCACACCAGAGCTACTAACAAATGAGGAGTGTTTGACTTGTATACATACAGACATAAGCCGTAAAGTCCCTAAAAACTACGACAGTTTTATGCTGCCAGTATGATACCGTTTTAAGCTGCAATCCCCTCCGCGAACGTCAGTAAGTCAGAGTCACCAGGGTCAATAACAGTCATGACTCTGAACGAAACGAAAAGGTGTTAGAATCAGATGCAGGTGGCGCAGAATGAGGAACCGAACGTACCCGACTCGGAAGAGTTTACCAGCAGCCGTACCAAGTGCCACATTTGTCCCCGCAAAATGGTGGACGGTCGTCTTTGAGAGCATGGCATAGTACTCCAGCTCAGACTTGCGCAGAGGCGGGCAGTTACCAGCGATCAGCACAAGCTTGGCTAATCACAACACATGTCAGTTCAAGGGACCTTCTCAGCCTCACGCTCCAGTCCCCGGAGGAAGCCCAAACGGAACCTGCTTACCTTTGCCGCTGCGCATCTCTTTCAGGGCGGACTTGTAACCCAGTGTGTATTTGCCAGACTTGACGACAAGCGACAGTCTCGCGGCGATGGACTCTGTGGACTTTGTTGCCTTGGATTTCTTGGTTGGGGCCATTGGTGATGGGCGTTTTGGGTGGCTGGATTGGGATGCGGCTGCTTGTTGCGCCTTCGTGGATTGCCAAATCTGTATGCTGTATAGTTCTTACAAATGCAATATCTTACCGGATGACTAATCACCCTGCACGCAACGTTTGTATCGTAGTGTGCTGACGCCAGTGAAAACGCTACAACCAGAGGCTGCCACGTACCGCTAGTACCAATGTATACGTATACCACCATCTAATTAATTAGTGGATCTCATACATGAACCTCAGTTATGTTCACGATGAGTTTGGGCGTGAAGCCCCTAATACGGCTCGCTGTAGGCCGTGACATACGTGGCACGTTACCTCGGCATTTGCCGCGCCGCGTCTGAAGCACTAATCAGGATTCTCAGATTCCCTGCATCTTCGTAATGTCTCTCAAAGTCCCAAAGGCAAGCAATATCCAGCTCTTTAAAGAGGGGTATAAGGTAACTCAGGATTTACATCAACACGATCTCAGCTAATCAACTGTCAAGCAAGTTCAAGGCTTGGAAGATGCCGTCCTCAGGAATATCCAGGCCGTGGCAGAGCTATCTGACCTTGTACGGTCGAGTTTCGGTCCATTCGGTAACACACTGATTGTTTTTATGTCTATTGTGGTTAATACTTGTACTAGGTCGGAATAAACTCGTGATTAATCATCTCGGACGGCTGTTTGTGACTTCAGATGCGGCAACCATAATACGCGAGATCGAAGTTGTACATCCTGCTGCCAAGTTACTGGTAATGGCGTCACAGGCTCAGGAAACGGAGGTCAAGTCTCGTCTATTGTTGCTCCTTGCTACAGGCGTCGGCTCAACTTCTATTAGATGGGCGATGCGACTAATCTGGTTCTCATTCTGGCAGGCGAGCTGCTGAAAAAAGCAGAAAATCTTCTTGTGATGGGTTTGCATCCGAGCGAAGTGATCAAGGGTTATGAGCTTGCACAGTCGAAAGCTTTGGCGGAACTAGAAAGTGCGATTTACCCGTTGTGTTGTCTTCAGGACGTTAATCGTATATGGTGTAGAACTATCACCGTACAGTCTACCATCACCCCTGACGCAGTCTACCCTTGCGGAAGCTCTCAAACCTGCGATCGCATCCAAGAAATATGGTTTTGAGGACGAGTTATCCCAACTGGTTGCGGAGGCGGCATTAGCGGTTATGCCATCAAATCCCAGAAACTTTAATATCGATAATGTTCGCGTTGTGAAGATCATGGGTGGCGGTTTCTCTATGAGCAAGGTCGTGAAGGGAATGGTATTTGGACGCGAGCCAGAAGGTATGATCGTTGGCTGCATACATGAGAGGGCTTATCGTATATCAGGCGTTGTTAAGAAGGCAACAAAAGCGAAGGTTGCGATCTACACGAGCGCACTCGACATCTCTCAAACCGAAACAAAAGGCACTGTGCTAATAAAAAATGCAAACGAAATGCTCAATTTCACGGCAGGCGAGGAGAAGCAGCTGGAAAAGGTACGTAAGATGTGCAGTATGTCACGCTATTAGCGATACCAGCTTGTCCCAGATCATCAAAGAAATCGCCGATTCGGGCGTCAAAATCGTAATCGGAGGATCTTCCGTCGGGGAACTTGCTTTGCATTATTTCAACCGCTTCGACATTGCTGTTCTCAAAGTACTATCAAAATTCGACCTACGGAGAGTAAGTCGGGTCGTCAATGCCACACCGCTTGCTCGCATGGGTCCACCTACGCCAGAGGAGACCGGCTTCATCGACGTCTTTGAGACTATAGAGATTGGTGGAGATCGAGTAACGGTCCTGCGACAGCTCTCACAGGGTGAACAAGGATATGATGCAACGAGTGGCGAGAAAACTAGGACAGCAACAGTTGTTCTACGAGGCGCAACGGCGAACCATTTAGATGATCTTGAACGAGCAGTGGACGACGCTGTAAATGTGATTAAAAGTCTGCTGAAGGATCCAAGAATGGTGCCCGGTGCTGGTGCTACTGAGGCAGAGCTAGCTAGGAGAGTTGATGAATACGGCAGCGGGTTGAAGGGCCTGGCGCAACATGCAGTAAAACGATATGCGAGCGCACTGGAAGTAGTGCCGCGTGCATTGACAGAGAGTGCATTGAGTGGCGCCGAAGCGAACGAAGTACTCAGTAGGTTGTTCTCGAAACATGAGAGGGAGGACGGACTAAAATGGGGTATTGATATTGAGGTAAATATCTCTCTTATCTAGTCCATGTTCTTTAATGTACTAAATTATTCTCGCAGTTTAACCTCCAGACCGACGGCACGGTAGACACTGTTGATCACAAGCTGTATGATTCATTGGCCGCGAAGGCCTGGGCTATTCGCCTTGCGACGGAGTCTGCAAACTCGGTTCTGAGCGTGGACAGCATTATCATGAGCAAACCCGCGGGAGGTCCGAAGGTGCCACAGCAGTCGGGCAACTGGGATGAAGACGATTAGATCTGTATATGTAGAACTGAATTCCAATAATAACAGCCTTTAAAATTTCAGGGCCGAGCTTCGCTGGCAGGTACCTCGTTTCCAGTCTTATATGATAGTAAGAAAATTACATAAGTGGAACACAGTATGTTGTAAGTACGAGTATGTAGTGTTGCAAACAAAACAAAAAGGTCGCTGGTATAACAGATTCGATCCATGAATGGCGGGCCGACGCCACACCAAACAGGACCTAACAATTCTCACTTAGGGATTAATATTTTTAAGGGGGGGTAATAACGCGTGACGTACCGTAACGAGGCGCGTTGTCGCGGCTTTATATAAGCTCTCGCTCCTCCATCTCTATATCTTCAAAATGCCTGCGGCGCAAGTGAAGGATAACTCCAAGTGAGTTTTTTTGTCAGGCTAGGTCCGTCGACCCCGCTGACGAAATCAACAACCAGAAGCAAGAGTTCAGAACCCGCTACAAAACGACGCAAGCTCGCGTCTACGCCTTCCTTTAACACGCCGAACTCTACCCAGACTCCAACTTCATCATTTGTGGAGGTGCTGGAACGGTTGAAGGAAGAAACTAGCGACGGAATCGGTATGTAAGGACTCTGAATACCTTATTCGGTTAGCTTAACAAGTCAGAGGGTGGCGCGAATTCATGGTCGCGTCCTCCACTACGATCACTTAACGAAGAAACCGATAATTTGAGTGAGCATGCTTATAAGAAAGATTCACGCGAGCTCATCATGCCTCTCGTCTAAGTATTTCAACAGATAGACATAGAAGAAGCCTATGAGCATGGGGGTAGCGGAGCAAGGTTGCGGATATTCGGCGTTACGGAGGTATTCATCTTTGAGTTGTCGTCGCATATAATAACGCTGACGTTTTTACAGGACGGGAACAGTGTTATGGCACTTATTACGGGTTTCTTACCTTACTTTTACATCGGTGCTCCTCGCGGATTTACAGAGGGTGATGTCAACGATTTTCGGTCGTATCTGAATGTGTGTCATTTTGTCACATGCAAGTTGAGTGAGAAATTAATCACTTCTTCAAGGGTGTTGTCCCTGGTCATCCTGTTCTAGGCGTGGAGTGGGTAAATAAGCGAAGCCTGTGGGGATATCGTGGCGATGATCGGTTTCCCTTTTTAAAAATTATTGTCAACGAAGCACGGAATCTACCCAAAGTCCGAGATAAGTACCTTTAGGCCATATCTTCGACTATTACTGTATTTACCTTTTGTTCATGCACGCGTCTTTGACCGAGGGGAGTGCTCGTTCCAGGACCTTTTCAACGGTCAGATACCAACGTTTGAAAGTAATGTCGCATATACCTTACGATTTATGATTGATACCAAAGTTAGTCATGTGACAGAATATTTCAACCGAGAGACTGACCTCCACGCAGCTAGTGGGTATGAATTGGATTGAGGTGACTGCTGGAAAGTATTCAATTGTCAGTCCGAACAAAAAAAAATCGCACTGCCAGCTGGAAATTATAATGAGGTGAGTAAATTGCTGTCAAGTATCGGTCATTACTTAGTTGAATCAGTTATGATGCATTCATCTCCCATTCACCCGAAGGCGAATGGTCCAAAATTGCACCATTGCGAATTCTTAGTTTTGATATTGAATGTGCAGGCCGCAAGGGTATTTTCCCAGAACCCAGCATGGATCCTGTCATCCAGATAGCAAATATGGTTACGCGACAAGGTTAGCCACTTCCAAGGGGCGCATTGAATTAATAATTTTGTATGCAGGGGAACAAAAGCCATTTATCCGAAACGTTTTCACACTTGATACATGCGCACATATCGTTGGTTCACACGTGTTGGAGTTCGAGTCAGAGTCTGGTTTGCTGAACGCTTGGAGAGATTTTGTCGAGAATGTGGATCCAGATGTGGTGATTGGATACAATATTTCCATGTTCGATTTTCCGTATCTGTTGGATAGGGCCAAAGCCCTTAAACTCAACGACTTTCCTTTCCTCGGACGACTTAAGAGTGCGTCTTCCCGTTCACATGTCATCTTCCTACAACCCAACGAATTCCAGACGTTCGGACTGAGACGAAGAATACACATTTCTCGTCGCGTGCTTATGGGCAGCGTGATTCAAAGGAGACACCGCTCGATGGCCGACTTCAGCTTGACGTACTGCAATTCATGCAACGCGAGTACAAACTCCGCAGTTACACTCTTAATTCCGTTTGTGCCCACTTTCTCGGTGAACAAAAGGAAGATGTCCACCACTCCGTCATCACCGAATTGCAAAAAGGCACACCAGAGTCAAGGCGGCGACTGGCCGTGTATTGCTTGAAGGTGAAGTTTGTGGGTTGCCTAACGCAGCCGATATTCATATATTGTAGGATGCGTATCTCCCTCAAAGATTACTTGACAAGCTTATGTGCTTCGTCAATTATATTGAGATGGCCCGTGTAACAGGCGTACCCTTCAATTATCTGCTGTCCCGTGGCCAGTCCATTAAAGTACTTTCACAGCTATTCAGGAGAGGTAATGAAGAAGGCTACCTTGTTCCAGCATTGAAGGGAGAAGGTAATAATAACCACTTCGTGTTATAAATTCGATAATTAATTGTATGCAATCCATTAGGGACGGATGACCAGTACGAAGGTGCAACAGTAATTGAACCGAGGAAAGGTTATTATGATGTACCAATCGCAACTCTCGATTTCAGCTCTCTATACCCTTCAATCATGATGGCCCATAACTTATGTTATACTACTCTTCTTGAAAAAACCACGGTAGATCGCCTTGGACTTGTCAAAGACGTGGATTACATTCAGACACCGAATAAGGGTGAGATTAAGCTACCATCTTAACGTACTTGGTGGCTAACGCAGAAGGGAAGATTTATTCGTGAAATCGTCAAGACGGAAAGGATTGCTACCTACTGTCTTGGAAGATTTGATTTCTGCGAGAAAGCGAGCAAAAGCTGATTTGAAGCAAGAAACCGATCCATTTAAACGTGCCGTATTGGATGGCCGCCAGCTGGCGCTGAAGGTTTGTCGAAGGCGCAGGAGCAGGACGCATATTGAACTCCACACTAGATTAGTGCCAATTCAGTCTACGGTTTCACCGGTGCAACAATCGGCAAACTGCCGTGTTTAGCCATCTCTTCCAGCGTCACCGCCTACGGACGACAAATGATAGAGAGAACAAAACAGGTAGGTTGTGGACCTGCGAACAGTAACATGTTCTCAACCTTTGAATAGGAGGTGGAAACAGAGTATTCCATCTCGAATGGACGTGCACATAGTGCTGAGGTCATCTACGGAGATACAGATTCTGTCATGGTCAAATTTGGGCCGACAGATTTGATACAAGTCATGGCTATGGGTACGTTCTGTTAGTACTGAAACTAGATAGCTACTTGACGTGATACGCAACTACAGGCAAGGAGGCAGCTGAATTTGTTACGCAGAAATTTGTGAAACCGATCAAATTGGAGTTCGAGAAGGTCTACTATCCATATCTTCTCATTAGCAAGAAAAGATACGCAGGTCTATACTGGACTAAAGCAGAAAAATACGACAAAATGGACTCGAAGGGCATTGAGGTAGGAATAATACAGAACGCGGCTTTGTAGTCTGACACTGCGCCCAGACTGTCCGACGAGATAACTGTCGTCTGGTGTCGACCGTCATTGAAACGTGTCTACACAAGATGCTCATAGACAGAGATGTCAGGGGCGCCGAAGCGTGAGTACATGAATGAAGGTCTGGTGCAATTGTTGAGCTAATTTCACATAGTTACGTAAAGCAGACCATAGCCGACTTATTGCAAAACAAGGTAGATATGTCGCAGTTGGTTATCACGAAGGCGTTGGCGAAGGCCTGTGAGAAATACTTGTATTCGCACAACTGTAACCTCGGTTGACCCGTCTGTTAGCGTATTCTGGAAAACAGGCACACAGTGAACTTGCCGAAAGGATGAAAGAGCGGGATGCGGGTAATTATATCAAGTCACTAAGAAAGTCATTGTTCATCAACATCATGTTTTATTTAGGTTCTGCGCCAGCTTTGGGAGACCGAGTTGCTTATGTGATCGTGAAAGGAATAAAAGGTGCATACTGATGACAGGTTTTAGATTGCCCTAACATGATGTCAAATAGGTGCCGCTGCATATGAGAAATCCGAGGATCCGTTATATGTTCTCGAAAACAGTTTGCCAATTGATACAAGATATTACTTAGAAAATCAGCTTTCCAAGCCACTCATGCGAATTTTCGAGCCTATCCTTGGAGAAAAGGCATCATCATTGTGTGAGTCCACCGCTGACACCTCAGTCCCTTCTATTCAACTTTCCAGTATCCGGTGACCACACGCGCACAATACAAATTGCGACCCCCTCCGTAGGAGGACTGATGAAATTTGCTGTCAAGAGTGTAACATGTCTTGGATGTAAAACACCTCTAAAACCTACAAATAGTGTGAAAAGTAAGTCTGAATTATGTGCTTATGACAGGATTGAATATCTTGGTAGACGGTGCTGTTTGCAATAATTGCAGACCGAAGCTGAACGATTTATACCGAAAGCAAGTAACGGTAACGTCAGACTATCAAACACGATTCTCGCGCTTGTGGACCCAGTGCCAGCGGTGTCAAGGCTCTCTACATCAGGTTCGCCTTGGCCAGAATCCGTACAGCTTCCAATTAATTGGTTTCTGTGAACAGGATGTCCTATGCACCAGCAAAGACTGCCCAATATTTTATATGAGGAAGAAAGCGCAGAAGGACCTGGAGGATACGATGGCAGTGCTCGACCGCTTTGATGGAGAGACATGGTAGCCGTATTCCTTGGACTATTAGTATTGTATCATTGACCATAATTTTACGATTATTGATAATGACACGTTTCCGTTTCGAGACGCTTGAAATTTCGCAGAAATTAGTCGCCCTCAAGGTCTGGTCGCGGCTATGTGTTCCAAACGCATAAAGTGTAAATTTAGGTCTGAATTTTCTGTCTACGCATCCAAGGTATGGTATCGTCCCCGTGGGAGTTGCGGTTACTGGTTACTAATACAGTAACCGCAATGACATTTATTTAGTATTCATTCGGCTATATCAGATGAGTTTTATACAAGTTGTCAAAGTTTCGTGATGCTATATTGTACATGTGTTACTTATATGGTGCTATCGACTAAAGAACATATCTAAAGTCAGGTGATCTATCCCCTAGCCTCCTAATCTCCTCCGGAGACAACTTCTCTCCACGTTCCAAGGCTTCTTGCATCATCTTGGCACGCCTCTTATTGATGATAGTATAGGCGACGACAGCAATTGGAACGCCTACTAGTCCCAAGGCGACGAACATAAGTTCCAGGGAATCTGCCATATATAATATTAGCATACTACACAGGCATAAAGATTTATCACGTACGGCCAAGAACATATCTTGGCGCATCCTCTGGACGGTAGATATTGCAGGCTATGGCACCGCTAAAGTTCCCTATGCCAATCTGGAGGGCAACACCGACCCCACGCTTATACTGACCAGAAAGATTATTGCTCAGCCTGAGTAATATGAATGATTAGGGCAAGACAACTGAGACTATTACGCACCATACAACAATACCCGGGAAAGCCGCGTAGGCTCCTGTAACAATCCAGAATGTTCCGAAGTACTTGACACCATTGCGAGCATTTGATAAGTTGATTGCGTAGCCAATCACAAGACATATGAGACCCATATAGATGAATGGCGCACGCATCTTCAGTTTATCCGAATAGTATGCCCAGATGCACAGTATAATGGCTGCAGCCTTTGTTAAGAGGGGGTTTGCGATCGACAATATATCTATACGTACTGGCAGTAACATAGGGTGGGACAGTCAGCAATTGGCTGATTGGAGTTGAATAGCCGAAGCTAGAATAGGTCTGTTAGTATGTAAAATATAGTATCTCCAGAGCGCATACCTATGAATAATAGATCTATCAGATCATATTGTTATCAGATAAAACAGATATCTTGTCGTTGAACTATACATACGGAAGGAAAAACGCAATTCCGTAAACTGCGACTAGGATGAGAACCAAAAAAAAAAAAAACAGAACAGTCACCACCCACCTGGCGCAATGGTAGCCATGTAAATGAGTATATGGAGCCAAACCTGTTTCGCTTCTTAGTAGGAGCACACGATACTGTGAGAACACAAGCACCTGCCAATCCATTAGGGCATCCCAGAAGTGCCGCCATTCGAAGTGCTCTTCTTCTCCGACGCTGGAGTTGTCATATTCTTACCAACATCAGCCCGAGCTAAATAAGCACTTGGTATACTTACTCATCTTGTGTACGACATACGCACGTTCCTCAAGTGTGAGGAAGCCTGCCGTTGCCGGGAAATCTACGAGGACTATCGTCTAGATTAGTATGATTTCGCGGAACGTAAAGTGCACGATACTTGCCAAAGAGCGCAAGAACGCCGACGGCAACGGTCGCCGCTCCTTCTATAATCTTGAACAATATCAGAAGGCGTTATTGGATTTATGAATTCGAAGTTACACTCACAAATATCCATGACCATCCCAAATAACCTCTGGTGCCAGACATAAAACCGATGCAATATGCAAATAAACCAGAGAAAGCGCCCGCTATTGTGGCAGCGCCAAAGAAATAACCAATCCTCATTTGCAACGCGTGACGCGGGTACCACATTGTCAGACTTGGACGAGTATTAAGTATGGTATTCACAACATGTTTGGATGGAAAACGCACTAGTAAGCGACACCAGGGAACAAGCCTGCCTCCGCCACTCCGAGACAGACACGGACACCGACAAGCTGAGGATAGCTGTTTCGGCTGTCAGACAGCATGCTATGAGTAAAAGCAGAGAAATCACTTTTTAACTAAACCCATAAGCGTTCTGTACACATTATTTAGTCACCATTCTGATAGGATTCATGGGAGCTCACTAACGTAATTATTCCCCAAACGATCTTCGCAGTTTTGCTAAGTATGATTATGAAAATAACATACGATTTGTATAACGTACAGATATCCCTGGAAGCCACCTGAGAGTGATATAGTGAGCTAATGGACAGCAAGGATGCGAAATAATGTATATATATATATATACCTTGATGGTCGGAACTTCTTGAGTACAAGGCTGTAAGACCAACGTTGAGCTTGATCGTGGACATAGAAAGGACAAACTTACTTTGCAGGGCATTCAAAGACGCAGTAAGTCTAATTCCCGTTGTCAAGGGCTGAATTACGATTATTCATTTCACGATCTAACGTACCATGAAATACATTGTCTGAAACAGAAACGTTTAATTCGCGTTATTTGGCACACTCACGGAGCACATACCAATGCAATATTATACTTATTGCCGGTCAAATTAAGTTGAGTTGCCAATCCTTCCAGTTTCGCGTTGCCTGCGTATAATCAGTTACAACTCACGAGCAACAGCTCAGGAAAGGCATACCGATATTTCCTGGTAATGCGTCAAAAAGTCAGGTCACTTCGAATGTGAGATCCAAGCACCTCTGTCCAGAAACGACATCAAATACATGAGCGACAGGATGGGCATTAACCGCAAGTCGATTTTACGCCATAGCTTTCGTTCTTGTTCTGGCGTTAGCTGAGGGGGTGGTGGCAAACTTGATTCCCCCCCGAAATCAACCTCAGGGGCAATGCGTATGGTTGGAGTCTTAATCTTCTTGTCAGACATTGTGAAAGTTGGGGAATGTGGAGAGGGTAGCGTATCACCAAGCCCATGTTTCGGCCTAAGTACTTTTGCATTACATCGATAAGCCAGATAAACCGTTGGCAGGTGATGACATTGGGAGCTCCAAAAGCTGTCCTAATCATAGGTGTACCTGAGCCATATGGGACTTGGCCACAGGGGAAGGTGTGCTGTTGGGGTGGTTAGTGTTCAATACGAGATCCAGGTCGTTAGATTAGTAGGATCACGGGGGTGGGGACTGCTTTATTCGGGAATGACGTTCGGGTACCTGCAACTGTATGTCGGGTCAACAGACACCGGTTCCATTGTGGGGTGGCAGTTTCTTCTGTTTTACTAGACACATTGCGGGGACGAGTATTCCAATTCATCACGAGGACTCGGGATGCCAGGCACATCATTGCCGTCAAATCAGCCAGAACATTTATGTCAGTCAATACTGTAGCTGTCACCCTGCGGGTTGACGCACATCTTTGATGGAAGTTCAGAATGTCCAACTGCAAGCACAAATCCTAGTTGCTACCCAAACACCTTGAATCCAGACTTGAGCGTACCATCCAGTTGGCTCTCCAGCTCCGCCATAACGCCACTGCCCCCTTGCGGCATTGTCTCATCGTCATGAACAACCCCCGCTTCAAATCCTTTCCCGAGTAGAGAAGCAAAAAGCTCGTCGGTCTGTTCTTCGTGCCATGCACCAATGACGGGCACGGGAACCATGAAGTTTTGTATTTTCTCGTGAACTTGATATCTATAATCCAGTGGGACCTTCAATCAATAAATCGTTACGGAAGTAGGGCCATTGGGACGGACCGGATTTTCCTTCCCTTGCTAGCCTTAGTGTCCACCTTTTTCTTCGCCCTCTTCTCTTTCTGCATTATCATCCAATCATCCGCACCACCTACATTCCCCTTGGAGTCAATAACGTCTCTCAAGAGCTGCTGGTAAAAGTCGGTATCGTCGAATAGCTCCGGATCTTCTTCAATCCCGTCTGCATCCTTCACTCCCGAATGTTCCTCAGCCGTCACCCCTATCCGTCTTTCCTTCCCCCGTCGTATCCGTGTCCTTGCAAGCAGTTTGTCACTACTTCTAAGCGTCTCTTCGACAAGTTGTACAGCAGACTTGACCTGTTGAGATCCTTTTGAGAAGGCATTGCGGTTGGAAGGAAGGAGCACGAAAGGGGCGACAGCTTGGATTTTTGCAGACCATTTGTGGAGTGTTTGAACGAGCCATGGGTGCATACTAATACCTGGTTTGATCTGTGCATATGAAATAAGAGAGTTGTAGGACTTACGTGTGTTCTACGGCAACGACGTCTGTGCTAGCATTCTCTAGTTGTTTATTGTAATCAACCTCCTCCCTGTCATCAGGTCTTCGCCGTTTTCGCGGCGGGAGAGAGAGACCCTCGTTTTTCGTGAGCAGATACTAGGTATCCGTACTCGTATCAGTCGGGCGTACATGTGTTTTATTGTTGTACTCACTTCTTGTAAATCATAAAGTTCATCCGAAAGTAACAAAGCTTCGTCCAACATTTTGTTTAGCGCCTCTCTGCAGCTAGGCTGACGAATATATGCGTCTATGTCGGATGGCTATGTCGCGTTCTCTAGGTCAACTCACAGTACACTGGCGTGTGTAGTGATTAACTCACTCTTGGTAACCTGTTGGCTGAATTAACAGCCTTTTGCATTCGTATCCGAGCTTCAAGAAGGGCGTCCCAGATTGCCTATGGGGATGAGTGGACGATGAGCGTGTCAGGAATATGCCAAATGCAATGCATAAAGTACTTACAATTTGCCTGGATACAGCCTTTCCTTTCCGCTTGTCGTCCTCTCTTTTTCTTTTCAACTCTGTCGACATGTTCTCCGCCTCTTCTTCCTCCTTATTGCTTTCTTGATTGAAAGTCTTTTTTGAAGCGAATTGGCGATCGATGCGCTCTTGCATGTCCTCTTCTTCTTCGTCCTCTTCCCATTCTCCTTCACTTCCTTCCTCATCCCCTCCCCATTCCGCCTCACTTCCTTCCTCGTCCTCCCCCCCACTCTCTTCTGGTTCAACCACACTTTCGCCACCATTTCCCCAGTCATCTTCGTCCTCGTCATCCCCAGTCATATCCTCCTCACTACTTTCCTCCATAAGCGACTTCCGTGTAATCCTTACGCCTTCATACTTTGGATCCGCGATACTATCGCGATATTTTTGAAGCGTACTCGGTCTACTCCATAAGACACAGTGCCCTGCCGTTCAAAAAGGACCAACTCACCCTACATCAACGTAATGCTCTCTTATTCCAGAAGAATCGTTTTTCGACAGGTCCTCTTGCTCTGCATCTTCTGGATCAAAATCTAGAGATGTTCTTAACAACGTAATTGTATAGATGTATGTGAGACACACCGGCTGGAGTAGCTTCAAGCTGAGCTATTTGCTCGGCTAACGAGAGGCCTTTGCTGGACATACGCTGGAGACCAGGATGTTGTTAGTTTCGGACACCGTTGCCAAACAAACACGGTCCGAGTAGCCGTGACCCCTACCACAGCGGCCATGGCACACCACGTCTTCTCGCTGCCACCCGAATTCATTCAGTCCTTCATCCCACGTACCCTTCTCACTCAGCAAGTCCTAGTCCCTCCCTCGGAATCCTTACCCCAACCAGAAACACAAGAAAAATCATCTCACACCTCCCTATCTTGCGCCGTATGTCTCGGCATCATTTTTCTCGATGTCGATGAACAGCGGGCACACGTACGATCGGACTGGCACAAGTACAATGTTAAAACTAAACTAGCAGGTGGTAAACCCGTAGACGAAACCTCGTTTGCGCAGCTCGTTAATGGTGTGCATCCAATCTCTCCTATCTAGCCGAGTGCTGATGATGACTCAATCGGTAGCTCTGGACGACTCATTATCTGGGTCGGCGTCCTCTTCAGATGACGATGAAGATGGAAACGGGTCGGATGCAGTGACTACACTTGTTAACAAAACTAAGAAACTTTTCAAGCCTGCTACATCAAATGATGATGATGAAGAGTCGAGGGTGACCATTCCAGTTACGCCTCTAATATGGTTCCATTCTCCACCGTCTACCCAAATCGGAGTGTACCGTGCGCTCTTTCCCCAAGGCAGTGATCCGAAAGACTACCTGGACGAGCTAAAAGCGATGCAGCGAAGTGCAGGCGGAGATGAAGGCAGAAAGTGGGCAATTTTCATGGTTGCAGGAGGTCACTTTGCTGGAGCGATCGTGGGAGTGAGTCGACCTGAGATAGAAGAGGAAAAAGAAGCTGGGACGGGGGGGTGGAAGAGTAAGAAGAAACCAAAACAGCCAAAACCGGATACAGAGATGCTGAAACACAAGACATTTCATCGATATACCAGTGCGTGGTTCGCTTTCATTCGTGGTACGAGGGTCATTGATTCGTGAATGCGCGCAGCTCGCAGGAAACAAGGTGGATCCCAATCCGTTAACGATAATGCAAAAGGAGCGGCAATCAGTGCCGGCGCGATGTTAAGAAGGTATGGCGAGCAAGCACTGCGCGACGTGAGTCTACCCAACTTTCACGAAAGACGGTGGTACTGAGAGAGGTTTATAGGACATTCGGAATCTATTGACGGACTGGGCCGACGATATCAACGATTGCGAACGCATCTGGATACGGGCGAATGTATCCAACCGTAGAATATTCTTAGATTACGAAGGCGCCATCATCCAAAAAGGAGACGAGCGACTGAGGACATTTCCATTTCCCACTCGTCGTCCTGTACGTCTACATTCTTCCGTTGTCCCGCATATTTACTCAAGTGTACCTTCACTAGACCCAGTCAGAAGTACAACGGTGTCTACTTGAATTAACACGCGTCAAAGTAACCCGTTTTACTGAGGACGAACTTGCGGCACAGGACGAAGCCTACCTTGCTTCCCTCCCACGACCTAGGGCACCTCCGATTCCCCAGACTGAGGCAGAGAAGCCAAAGCCGAAAGTGCCCAAGCTAACGAAGGAGGAAGAAGCGTTTCGAGAGAAATGGTTACGTTTACTGGATATGGTTGTGAGGGGGCGATTGGAACCGCTAAAGGCCTTTTGGGAGCGTGAGGGAGAGGATCTGGGTGGCGTGAACGCAACGATACCAGAGTGGGCTGGAGATAGGAGAGCGAGCTTGTTGCAAGTTGCGGCTCAGAGTGGGCATGAGGATGTGACACAATGGTTGTTGGAGGGGTTACATGCAGATCCTACCATTTCTGTGTCTACTTCAAGGCCGGACGGTGATGATGGGGAGGGAGGGGACGACGAGGAGAGGGAGGAAAATGGATCAGATGGGGTGGATGTCGCCAGGGCGCAGAAGGGTGTACGAAGGACAGCTTACGATTTAGCACGGACAAAGGGCGTTCGGGATGTATTTAGACGGTGCGCTGGGTGCCACCCGGAGTGGTGGGATTGGTTCGGAGCTGCGCGCGTCCCGAGTGCGCTGAGCAGGGAGATGGAGGATGAGAGAGACGAGAAAAGGAAGATGAGAAAGAAAGGATTAAAAGATCGGATAAAGGAACGCGAGGCTAGGGAAAGAAAACGGGGGAAGGGGGAGAGGGAGAGTAGTCAGAGTGCGATGCCAGGACAAGTGGAGGAAAATCTGTTTGCAAGGAAGTTGGGAGGGGTGTCGGGAGGACTGGAAGGAGTAGTTGGTTTAACGCCTGAGATGAGAGCGAGGGTGGAGAGGGAGAGGAGAGCAAGAGCAGCCGAGGCTAGACTGGCAGGGAGGCGGTAGACAGAGCGATTCGCAAACCCATCCGAATAGACCACCGTCGCTTAGATAAGTATGGAGTAAACAGAGTCACACAGCCACCGGCAGAGGCACCTGGCGCTGATCACAGCAATGGAATTCGACGACGATAATCCATTCGATGAGCCCGAGCAGGTTCCCTCCGAGTCCTCCTCCGCCCTCAAAGTAGACCTCTCCGCACCCCCGTCCCCGCCATCCGCCTCTGCACGCCCCCTCTCCCCTCAACACAATGCTCTCTCTCGTCCCTTTCCATCCCTAGGCACACACAGGCTCTCACAACAGGCAGCCAAGCCCGACTACTGCTGCCAACGTGACAGGTACCTCCACTCGAGCGACCAAGTCGAGATCATGGTGCGTGTCGCGGCTATACTACCTCCTTTTTTTTTTATTTGAGTCTCAATGACGGCTAAACCTTCTCAGATCACCGACGCTCAAAAGACCACGGCTAGCTCCAACTCCCCGTACATCGCCTACGTAATCAGAACGGGCAACGCCGAGGCACGACACCGCTACTCTGAATTTGAATCCCTCCGCGAGAACCTCGTCAAGCTCTATCCAACACTGATTATCCCACCTATCCCCTCCAAGCAGTCTATCAGCGACTATGCAGTTAAGCAGTCAAAGGCTAAAGAAGACGCCACTATGATTGCCCGGAGAAGGCGCATGTTGCAAACATTTCTGAATCGCTTGGCGAGACATCCCGTTTTGTCCAATGAACATGTCTTTCATAGGTTTTTGGATGGCGAGGTGTCATGGGTGCGTTTACTCTATACATTCATTTGTGGCAACCAGTTGAGATGTATATATATCAGCATGAAGTGTTGAATTCCCCGCCGTTGTCGGTTTTGCCCAAGAACATCCTCAAAGCACCTTCCCGCAACCCCGTTGATCCGGATGCTTCGTCAGCGTATGTTGCGCTGCCCAATCCCTCTTCTGCACACCCTCTTCGTAGCCCTGACCAGCGGTTCCTCGACTCGGAGGCTTTCACGCACAAGTTTGCGAGTCATATTGGTGGTCCGATGGAAAAGGTTACGCGGAGAGTGAACAAACGGTGGTCAGGTAGGTGACAGGTACTAATATATGCGGAGTTCTAGCTAAGTAGGACTAGACTATGCCCAGGACCATGCTGACCTTGGAGCCGCCCTTAACGGGTTCAGCTTGAACGAGTCAAGCGAACTGGCATCAGCTATTGAAAGGATGGGACAAGCCGTGGATACGACCTACATCTCGACAACTAACCTGGTATGACATATCCATTCGTGTGTGTCCAACGGTTGTCTCATGTGTGGCGTACAGTTGCAAGAGCTCGAGCAGAACTGGGCAGAACCCCTCCACGAGTATTCCCAGTTTGCCGCTATTATCAAGAAGCTGCTCGCATATCGCCACCAGAAGCATGTTCAGTTTGAAATGACGCAGGATGGTTTGGACAACAAACGTGAGCAATTGGAGGAGTTGGAAAGGAGTGAGAAAGAGGCGCAGCGGTTGGAGGAGGCGCTTGGGCGTGGGAGGGTGGTGACGAGTTTGTCTCCTAGTCCTCCAGCAGCAGCGGGGGTGGGAGAGGTAGCGGGAGAGGTAGAAATAACGGGCGCGGGGGACGAGGAAACCGAATCAGGGTTAGTTGTAACGAGTACGAATGAAAGCAGCAGCGAGGAAGGTACAGAGCCACAGCAGCCTCCACAGGAATCGCTCATGGAACCATCATCGCCCCAACCCACATCTTACTTGCCGCCTCATCCCGGACCGAATCCTGTCAAGCGCAGAATGCGAGCACCTGGCATGGGTTTCTTGAATGCTCTAAGTTATACACTTCACGGTATGATGGATGTGGATCCGGAGACAGCGCGACGGAACACCATCACCAAGACCAGGGAGACGATTTCGCAGCTGGAAGAAGCGCTCCATTTATCCGCTCAAGATCTCAAGTATTCGTGTACTGCTATTCAAACTGATCTGGACCGTTTCCAGAGACAAAAGGTGGCAGACTTGCGCGAGATGTGTATAAGCATGGCCAAGAGTCATCGAGATTGGTGCAAAAAGGTATTCCTGCCCTCGTCCAGGATGAGACCTTCATTGATCAGACACGCTTTCTCCCTCTCCTCAGAATTTGGAAGCATGGGAAGAGGCAAAGCAGGAGATTGAAAAGATACCCGATCATCCTAACAAACTGTCTCAGGAGAGTGCGACTGGGAGTAGTGCTGGTGATGGACAGACGTTGAGGAGAGATTCTACTGCGACGGTCAACGGACGGTAAATAGGAAACAGTATTGGTCGTAATCAGTAACCGTGTCCGACACACGGATGTCTCGTCTGACAGCTGCTAATTTTAAGTCCTCGTCATAAGGCCGCTTCACAGGTCAAGGCACGACGCGGGCCGAGAAACATATTTCCTTTGTGATTGCATACTTGCTGATACCGAGATCACAGGTTTACGTCCCTGAGTCAGTGATTAGGCCGTCGACATGGGGGCATGACAGATGTTTGGAATGGGGTTGACAGGTAGAGGCTCCCGGATTGGTCATCACAAGAGAGCGGGGGGAACAGACATCCACCAAGAGATGTTTTGAAGCCAAAAAGGGAAAATTATAGCTCGAGATATGCAACAAGTCCGTGCGTACATTCGGAAGGTTTGCTGATTAGATTGTAGCCAACGCCAGGAAACTTACCACCGACTCGGACTTTCTTATCATGTCATCCTCCATCAACACCGATACTGTGGACTCGAAGATAGCAGTTAGCACAACACATGAGGCCGGGTCTTTATGGGAAAAAGAGCGAATTGTGTTGATCCTCTGTGGATTGATCGCCTCGGGAAAGGTGTGTATGGCATACGAACGTTATGCTTGTTGCAGTCTCGGCTACATTTGCTCTTTCACCCCGCTTGCCGAAAGAGATTTTTATTTTTTTATTTTTTACTTAATGAATTCTCATTAACGGCCGCATTGGGCCAATCCTAGTCGACGTTTGCTGTTCAACTGCAGCACCATTTTCCGCAGTTTGTCAGATGCAATCAGGATGATCTCGGTAGCAGATGGGATGTAGAGAATTTGGCCAGGCAGAGTCTGAGGAAGGGCATGTCTGTGTGCATTGACCGGGCCAATTTCAATCCCCAGTGAGCCTCTCTCTCTCTCTCTCTCTCTCTCTCTCTCTCTCTCGGAACCTTGAGCAACCCCCCACCCCAATCATCATAGAAATATATCATGGGGCTGTTCTGCGGTATTATAAGACTGAGAATGGATAAAAGGGAGCTCATATCGCACCTTCTCGATGTAGACAACGCTCATACTGGATCAAGATCGCTCGCGAATATCCCGGAACTTTAATCTGGCTTATTGTATTCGACACTCCATACGAGGTCAGTTTAGGTTTGACCAACATCTTTTTGATCCTGAATCCATAGTCCCACAGACCTGTGCTGCCCGCCTGTACGAACGTAAGTAGTATTATCTCGCACCCTATCCTCTTCCAACCCTACCGATCGGACATCTACAGGCGAATCTCATCCTACCATTAAAAGTACCGAACAGGGTTTATCCGTCCTTGCGCGTTTTGCTAGCGATTTCCAGTATCCTCATCCGGACGAAGGATACCAACGTATCATTTATTTGCGTCCTTCCGATAACTCAGGACCGATCTATTCGCGTTCTGATATTTCCAAGGTGCTCCAGCGAGTATGGGACCCCGCTTCTGCCTCACCTATCGGCGCCCATATACCCTGGTCCTTGTCAGCGCCTTATCATTTGGTTCAACAAGACATGAAAAGGGAGGAGACACGATTCATTTCCCGTGGTCAACTTAACGATACCAGGGGGCTCACCACTTCCACCAGCAGCCCACATATACGCCGATAGCCGTTTCAAGCCGGTGGGTTACCTGGAGCAGTGGAAAGTACTTTCGTGTTGCACTCCTTCCATAACATATATACCGTATCGGTTAGGGCGCTTGATCAGTCGTCATTAAGCCTTCTATGGTTACGGCAGAATTGCAATCTGTGACGACTAATCTCCACAGGACAATAGACAATAAGTAGTCTTCTCACTCCTTAACTCCGAAATGTATCTCGACCGCGCTGGATTGGAGCGAGTAGGGTTCACAATAGGTTTACAACAAAGAATAAACTCTATCCGATTTACTCTTCCGACTTGCCCGAGCCTTCCGTACTTCTCTTTCGCTGACCTAGTATTTTTGCATTGATCTAACGCAATTTTTTTTGAATTATGTACTTGTTCAGTGTAAACAGGGTGGGGACCTACGTTCCGAATATAAACAGCTGCACGCTCAATGCCGAGTTGTTTGCTCCGTTTATACTGCTTGAGAGCTTCGTCCAATCTTCCATCTGTCGTTACATCCGGTCAACTGATGATTCCTAAAATAGTCATTGACAGCTTACTAGCTTCTAACGCGGCGGCATAATCGAATGCTGTCTCTGGGTTTTCTGGAGCAAGGGACGAAGCGATTCTAAAGTTGGTCACGCTCTTTGTTTTCTTTAGAGTAAGAAAGGTATGGACATACTTTAAATGATGTAATGCCAAATCAGGTCGTGGTCCTTCAATGTCAATTCAGCGAACGTGTAACTACACTATGGAAATATGCATACTTAGGGCTACCATATATGCATGACCCATATCTGACGTGCATAAGTTTACCAGTTCCTTATATGATAGGAGTACGTACTTAGATGCGCGTTTGGGTAGGATGGCTGCAGTGCAATTAATTCTTTCCATAAAGCGATAGCTTCATCATATTCCTCTGAATGAACGTGAGAGCCACGTCATTTGGTATACTGAAAATGATTACTGAGATTATAATGTGTTACGCCCAAATTAAAGAGAGAAATAGCATTTCTTCTTATTTCGATACAACGTTTGTACAATTCTTTGGCAGCGTGTGGATCGCCTTCTTCAAACTTCAACGTGGCCCGTTCAAGACAACGCAAAACCTCTGATTCTGCGGGGTCTGATACCGAAGAGTGAGGCGTAACGGAAGTGGCCCACCCTTGAATAGTAAGAGTCAGATGCGGCGTGGCATGAGCAACCAGGCGACAGATTTACGGCGTGATGGTCTTGTGAGCAGAGGGATGGCAGCGCTCGACCTGGAAAGAGCTCGTGTACAAGAGTAGAGAGACATACGCAAGGTAAGTCATGTGACTCCAAGCTGACCAAATTTCAAGCGTTCGACGTTCGACAGTTCAACGTCTGCACGACCTTTTCTTTTTTTTTTTTCCTTTCCTTTTTCCCGTCGTCATCATGTCGCACTCGGACCCCTCCTCGTCTCAGAGTCCAACGGACTACCTTAACAATGCGACGTTCTCTCGCACAGAAGGACCCGAAGTCTCTCCAGACAGTGCCGTTACTGCCTCGGATCTGCTCATGGCAGCCTATGATCCCGCAAGACTGCACCCACTGGCTCAAATTGGCGACAAGTTAGACTACTTACTCCTTGATGACGAGAAAACAAGCGAACTGCCCGGTGGAAACACGGCTATTCCCTCTAGAGGGTGGAGTGACGATTTGTGCTATGGAACCGGTACCATGTATCTGGGTGGTACGTAGAGATCTCTTTCACATTACTACTTTCGACGGCAAGTTCTCACTTCTTGCCTCGTTTCTTCCACGAGCGCCTTACCTTATCTCAGTATATTCGGACACGTCCCATCTTTAGTTGTCTTATTGTTTTCGCCTGTCACATGCTCACCCTGGTTTTCAAGGTTTAGCCCTTGGCGGCGCATGGGGCCTACGTGAAGGTGCCCGGAGGCCTCTTGCTGTGTCAAATGCAAGATTACGGATAAACAGCATCCTCAATTCTATCACAAGGAGAGGCACCTTTATTGGCAACTCGGCCGGTGTTCTAGGTTAGCTTCTGCCACCTTTTTCCCATCCAAAGTCCATTACTGACGTACGACCCAGCCCTTGTATACAACGGAATCAATTCATCGATTGACGGTGTGCGAGGGAAACATGATATCCTGGGAAGTATGGCGGCCGGTGCACTCACAGGTGCCATGTTCAAGTCTACAGGTAGGTTTATAATTTAATGGTATTAATTATCTCCTGATTCATTCCCTCCATCATCAGCTGGTGTGAAGCCGGCCGTCATAGCTGCTACCCTTGTCTCGGGCATGGCAGGCGTTTGGAGTTTTGTTAAGAAAAGTATTTGATCCTGCATTTGTAATATAAAAGACTCGATTAATATCTCTCCCTATTCACCGAATCGGATTCTTCTGTGCCTGTAAGCGATCCCTAAAACACTTGCACAGAAAAGCTAATGTAATGGCAATTGGAGAATTCGGTACCCGCGTGGTTGGCGGTCCCTGATATGGACCAGATGATCTGAAATACTTCCAGAACTATATGAATATTGTTGTATCGTCCCACTCCGCTGTTACGGATTAATTTTCTCCGCCCTCAGCATGTTATATATCATCGAATGTTAAAGCTCTTCCTTCTTGTGAGTTATCCCGGTCGCAAGATATAGCTCCGTCATCTCACATGTCATCGACAAGTTCGAGTACTGAACCTAGTACAAATTCCCCATATAGACAAGGAACCAATCAACGAACGCACCTAGGGTTTCCAGCTATATCCAGTACAAAGTGTACAGCATCTTTCATACGACACCGGTACAACCAAAACGGACCAAAGGTAAAACGGATCTATGACTTTGCGAGTATCCATTCACATGATATTCGTGCTAACTTTGTGTTTTTTTCCATTCCAACAGTTGGCTCTGTCTACCACCGCCATCAGCCGTTATAAAAATGTTCATCAGTGGTCACATCCATTATCCACGTCATCCGCGGCTAGTCGACGCATAAGAACCCATATTGGAAGTCCCTGTATCAACGTAAATTTTATTTCCACCAACTCTCGCCATGCCGACATAAAGATCTACCTCAGCACATCCAGCAGCGGTTGTTTCTCACCACAGCTTTCTTGTAGTTCGCCGCTCTATCTGTCTAAGAAGTCTACGCCCTGTCACGCCCCTCCTTTGCTGCCCAGCCCTTCTTCCGAAATTCATCACGCACGGCGTCCGCCACGCATTCAAGTGTCTTCTCTACTGGCAGATCCTCATACGAGGTATTTTGTTATTCTTGTCGGGATTGAGTCGATCTTTTGTTGATCCGATGTCGACTGTCAGGACATATCAGCTGGAGGTTATTCAACATCCTATCAGTACAGCGGCATTTGGAACGGCGAACTTGTCACGACTGGCATTAACACCTCCCATCATTGTGCAATTGACCATCAGAGACCCTTCTGGCAACTCTATTGTACCGTATGTACCCGCTGCCTGTTGTCGAATAACATCAATGGGGCATTAATAACTGGAACTCCCTAGGCAAGCGGAATTACCCTTCCTTATCGCACATCTGTCACTATACTCGGGTGACGGGAGATCCCTAGATATGGGTTCCTCTATTGGCAGGAACCACACACCTCCCATTTTGTACGGCAACATAGTATCCTCGGTGGAACAGCTAGAAGACCTACAAGGAAACTTGGGTCTATTTTTTCTCTTTCCTGATGTTAGCATCCGGTGGCGTGGGCAGTATCAACTCGGAATAAGTCTGTTTAGGATGTACAGGCAGGTTGCCTGAACTGATCGGGTCCCTTGGCAGTTCTAACGGATGCTCCAAGCAGCCCAGGTCCGCTCACAGGTGCAAGTTTAGCACCAGAAAACACCACGCTAGCTGAAACGCGCACCCAAATGTTTGAAGTTGTAGACCAGGGGGAGTATTCTGCAGCACGTAAGCTAATACCTCTAACACGTGGTAGCTGACAGATTAAATCCCCCCGCAGCACCAACGCGGCTAACGCAGTGCTTTCTTCGGCAAGGGGCCAGAATGTTTACTTACAGGAACCATCCATGACGCATAATAACGAGTAATTCTTCATGGTCATCTGCTACTCATACTTACTTCGTTMCACTATTCATTACCACTGTATTGACTCTCGGACCAGACTTCTCATATAGCTAGAGTCTCCAGAAAGATTTTCGGACTTATTTAAGCTCAACCTTTATGCACAATTAGGTCAGATTCAATCATTACAGAGCCATAATAAAAGAAATCCAAACTTTAGATGGTGTGCAGGGTGGGACCGAAACTCGACGGGTCGCAGAGACTGCGGACGGCGATGACTTGCTGCGGACTTGGGATTGCCGGTGATCAAGTGATCAAGCTCGCACAAACAGTCGATTTAATAAAGCCCGAGCCGTCACTTTCCGCTTTGCTAACGCCATCCTTTTTCCTCCCTTTTCTCTTCCCTGTTCGACGTAGGTTTCTCATGAGCGCTAACGACTACTACGGAAAGCCAGCCCAGTCAGGGTACTATCCCCCTCCGCCAGGTGAGTCAAGTTATTCCATTTCCACCACACTTTTTGCTCGTGCGCGATCGTCTGGTTCGGTTCCCGGGACAAGGGTTTTGGGGATTATCTGAGATGAATATTTTACTGATGACCTCTACTAGGTCCTCCACCAGGCCAATACTATCCTCAAGTATAAAAGATTTAATGCCTGGTACAACAGAAATTATCTGACATGTCTCGGTGTCGCAGCAACCCCAACAAGCGTACCAGGGTTACGGTGGTCCTGGCCAAGGCTATGCCCCTCAACCTCAACCACAGCCAGTATATGTGTATGTGTCTAGAATCTGTAGTTCTAAAGTGTTTCTGAGGGGCTATCAGGCAACAAGCACCACCCCAGAACTCCGGAGGAGGCGGCACGTGTATGGCTTGTTTAGCTGGAATTTGTCTTTGTTGTTGTGCCGAAGGTGCGTTGATTCCGGCGACGCCTATAGCCATCAGTTATATTTACATTGTCTAATTTAATAGAACTCTGCGAATGTCTATTCTAATGCCTACTTTGGGCAAATTAGACCTGTGCGTAATAGATCCAATGGACCGCATCCCAACACAATTATTATTCTATGTGTATACGAGTAATGCAAGCAGTCTGTATTATTGACAGACTCTGATCAAATATACGCCGAAAGACATAATACAGTGTGTATGCTAGCAATCCTACCCAGACCATCACTCTGGTAATATCTACCAAGTGGTCGGGGCTGTGTTGTAACGTAGTAGTGGTCACCAGACCTGATGGGTGCATCAAATCCCCTGTGGCAGGCCTGTACCATGGTGCACTGAGTTGGACAAAGTACTGGACAAGGTTTATTTGACATGATGTCATGAAGTGTTGCAGTCAAATTACCAAGTTGGTATGCGAGGAATTGCAGCCTACCCATATACTCCATTTTTCTGGTAATCTATAACCCATAATTTATGGCTGACTGAAAGGTATGGGTTAAGAGAGCTCTGATTATGCAAATCTTCTGCTAGGCAAATCCTTGGCTGATCCTTGTCTTAATATCTTTGCCTGATAACGAAGATCTTGTAAGGACATCATGATGATGCCTGTTGTGATGGAATTTGTATTGTGTCTAGCATGAATTACCAATGACCATACACATTTACCTTTGACCCAGTTGCTTGCAAGCTAAAGGGCTTCACCTCGGTGACTATGAACAAAACAACCAATTTCTTCGGTCCCAGGTACTCGTAATAATTAGTAACTTGCAAGTCTGTAGGGCATATTGTAAAGTAGCAGGAAAGTAAAGCGTAAGGTATATCCTCCCATTAACGGAGACAAATTATCGTCCGACGGCAACAGAAGAACCCGCCAAATCCAACAAAGACGACGACGGTAGTGAAGCTGGTGGCGGCTGCACAACACCATTCGTCTGTCCGTGACTGTAACCACTGCCGGCGCTGCCACCGCCGCCACCCGCCATGCCCGTAATCGTCTTTTGCAGATCCGCCCATTCCGTTTCCCGGGGTATAGCCATATCACCAATATCATACACGTACAACCGTCCGTCGCTCCCTCCAATTGCAGCTCGCCTTCCATCCTTCCGGTCCCATTGCATCTTGTTCAGAGCCCGCCCAGAACCGACTGTTGTTTGCACCGTGGGGACTTCTGTGTCCGTGTTTAGGTTCCACACATCAAATTTGCCTGAACCGTCAACCATGCCGAATACTGCGGGGTGGGCAGGGTGCCATTTAACGTCATACACATAGTCGTCTGCCTCATCGAAGCTGTATATAGGTGAAATGCCAATGTTGCCGCTCATACCGCCCACACCGCTTGATCCTACCTTCCCACCGTGTGCAGCGGCAGCGGCAGCTGCTGCAGATGCACCGAGCGATCTCGCGCGCCAGAGTTTGACGGTCCAATCGACTGAACATGTCAAGAATAGGTCGCTGAAGTCTACTGGGCCGACAATAGGGTGGAAATGTAGTCCAGTGACTGGCCCCGCGTGTCCTTTATATACCTCATGCTGATTTAGACCAGCCTTGGCACCCGCACGGTCGTAACGGTTTGCTTGGTAGACGTTGCCCTCTTCTGTTCCCACCCAAAATGTTGTTGTTTCGGATGCGGGGAAGTCGAGACAGGTGATGGCAACTTCAGCCGTCTTGTTATGTCCACCGTGGACGAGTTCTAATGTTTCCTGTGTGGAGCCCACAGTTAGGCGGCTTATATAACCGATATGTTCACGGCACGTACCTGAGGTTGTGCGAGCATGTCAACCAGCCAACTGCACACAGTGCCGTCCGAGCTGCTCGTGATCAGATTATGTGCATTTTGTGTGCCAACCATTTGCATCGCATACACAGGATGTGTATGTCCTGCAGCAGACAGGGGTGTCTTTAACACGGGCAGATGTTTTGACCGCGTGTCCCAAAGCAATATCTGACCCGAGTATGTACCTCCGAATACCAGATTCGAATGGAAAGGAGAAAATGTAACCGAGAGGACATCGGACTGTAGGTCAAAAGTGCATGTTGGTCAAGACAGGGTATAGAATCATGAAAGCGAGCGGGTTACTTGGGAATGGAAAACAAACTCCGGTCGTTCCAGTAGATGGAGGTTCCACACTGCGACAATACCGTCTGGCTCGTTCAAGGCTGCTGGGTTTTTGTTGTACGAGGTGACGCTTAATTCCGGGAACTACGGGTGGTTTGAGATGGCTAATGACAATGAATAGTCAGAGTACCTTGGGCGACCAATCAACGTCTGTAATTGATCTGTTCTTCGTATGTCGGTCATCAAAAAATTCGCAGATGCGCTTTACTCGCTTTCCTTCCGAGTCATCCCTAACGATATGCATGAAATTTCGTAACACAGGACAGAGGGTGTGCATCCTACCCTCCAGCTTCCGTCCCCACTGTATAATCACGTATATAGTCGTAATTGTCATTCAAAGCACGTTGGACAATTTTTGAAGATGTTTCTACGAAGTCGAGGAATTCGGGTGCGGACAGGATACTTGAGCGTTCTTCCTCCGTTAAGTCTACACGAATTTTTGAGTCACCAGTCGGCGTGCGGGGAATATGTTATCGGTACCTCGAATTTCTTGTTCGATTTCCCTGTCAAGCTTGACACTTTCTTCCTCTAGTTCCTTCTCACGGGCTAATTGCTCGGCTTCGATCTCGACCTCTCGTGTTATTCGTTGTCTGAGATCTCTCTCATTCTCTTGTGGTCGTATAGATTCTGTTTCAACTTCGGTGGTTTGTACTTCCTTATTGTATATTACCCGCTCCTAGGAGTGCTTAAGTCTTACAATTTCACGTAGTGATATCAATACGCGCCTTTTGTGGAAAGACAAATAGTTCTTGCTCAACGTCTATCAGGTCAGTGTATAGCCGAGGGGTCATCGCGCTGGAAGCGATGTGAGCATCGACAGAGCTGGTGTCCATACGGTCAACCTACCGGTCCATGACATGATCGGTAGCGGAACTGCTCGGCTGGGCTTGTGTACTCACTGTGACGCGGTCCGATGTTGAGAAGTCGCTTTGTCTGCTAACACGGCCAGATGTAGATATGGAAAGGGCAGAAGGTCCAGGAAGAGACATCGTGTGGCCGACATACGGTGTTCCTGGGGCGGATGTAACTGGTGTATTGTCGAAGCTAGTCAAACCTGGGCGTATATCATGCCCTAAGATATCATTCACTAGCGATTCGACATCAAGGCGTTTCTTCGATGGACCTGCCGACTACTAGATGTAAGATGCCGCTATCCACGATGAAGACTACCTTACTTCTGACGCTCTTCGTTCTGTATCCGCTCTCTGCCGTTCAGCACGGGCTTTCCTGAGCTCTTCGAGTTTTGCCCGCTTCGCCTCGATTTCTGCTCGTCGCTTTTCTGACATCGCGAGCAATGGTATCGCAATGTCACGTGAGGCTCAATATAGTGGCTGTGCGTTGCGCTCATGCTGGGTGAACTGCGAGTTAGATTCTGGCACAGTTTGTGGCCCTGCACGCTATCCCGTAAGCGGAACAATGCTTTATCAACTGCATGTATGCAGGACCGGGCGTGTTCTGTAGTTCCAATGTGTTAACCAATGATGGACGGGCGATTGAAATTTCCCGGTTCATCCCGTTGGGCAAGTCACACGTGATGCGTTACTTCCGCTCGTCGCTCTCCTTCTAAAATCCTCCAACATAAAATGTTCTCTAGGCTTTCCGCGGGAGCCTTCAGAAAAGCTGCAGGCCACGGATGTGCCTCCGTGTACGTCCGTGCGGGTTTTGCCTCGGTGAGCGCCACATAGGACCGGATATTTAGCCATGCATGCCATACTGACAAGAATGTCACGGTTAGGCCCGAAATGCCTCTACTAGTTCTACCTCTTCGTCGGCATTTGAGGTGCGTTCTGAATGGTGCGCTCAATTCCGGTGTACTTAAAAAAAATCAAGACGTTCGCAAATTCCCGTGCAACAGTCGCGTCTCTATCTGCCTTGACCATCGGTTCAATAGCATGGTACACGCACCTGTACGGCACGCTCCCGTTTATTGGAGAGGTGCATGCTAGCGGTCTTGCTGAGGAAGGACTGCATCCTGCTGCATATCCCTGGCCGCACAAGGGCTGGTTTGACTCGTTCGATCATGCCAGGTAAGTAAACCGTAGATGCAATAGCGCGTCGAATCCTTATGGACGACTAATTATTCGCGTTAAAAACCAGCATTCGACGAGGTTATCAAGTCTACCGCGAGGTTTGTTCTGCGTGTCATTCATTGGACCGCATTGCATGGCGCAACCTCGTTGGCGTTTCGCACACTGCAGATGAAGCTCGTGAGATGGCAGAGGCTGTTGAGTATACGGACGGTCCTAATGACCAGGGAGACATGTTCCAACGACCAGGAAAGCTTTCTGACTATATGCCGCCACCGTACCCCAATGAACAAGCCGCCCGTGCTAGTAACGGGGGCGCTTTTCCTCCCGACTTGAGCTTGATTGTAAAGGCCCGTCACGGCGGCGCGGTTAGTATACGACTACTGGTCAAAAATACATTACTGACATGTAACGCTAAGGATTATATCTTCTCGCTTTTGACTGGTTACATGGATCCCCCTGCTGGTGTGGAAGTTCGTGAAGGCATGAACTACAACCCCTACTTCCCAGGTGGTGCAATTTCTATGGCTCGTGTTCTTTTTGATGGTTTGGTCGAGTACGAGGATGGTATGGTATCCTTATTTTGGCCACTACTTCCATTTGACATGTAATTGCAGGTACGCCTGCTACCACCTCACAAATGGCCAAGGATGTTGTTACTTTCCTAAACTGGGCCGCAGAGCCTGAGCATGATACGCGGAAACAATATGGCATCAAGGCAGTGATTTTGTGCTCTGCATTGACATTGCTAAGCTTATACGTCAAGCGGTTCAAGTGGGGGGCGATCAAGAACCGGAAGATCGGTAAGTTAGGCCCTGATGTGTCTTGGAAACATACTGAAGAGTTTCAGTGTATAACCCGCCAACCAAACCACAGTAGAAAATACACTCTTTTGTACAGACTTTATAGACAATCGAGTAATTTGCACTATAACGTGTGTTTGCGTGTGTTTGTCTTTCTGCTGTGTGATCGCCTTGCTTCCGTTCCTCCGTCGTTTTCCTTAAATTCCCTCGATATGTCGTCCGACTCTTGGCCCCCACAACTCAAGTTAGCTTCTTGCATGTACACGTTGTTTGTGCCCTAATTATCTTGCTGCTGTGCAATAGAGAATGGGTCGCAAGGTGTCTTGGCCAAATGACAGATGCTAACAGAGCTGAGGCTCAGGCAGAGCTCAAAAAGGTAATAAGTGAAGCTTTCGCAGCCCAATCACTTTGGACGATGGACTGGGCTGGGATACAATTGCAAAGGTGCCGTAGTTTCGGCACTTTTGTGAAGTATGTTGACTGATAGTCGTTGGTGGTATATTCTAGTTTGTTACCCAAACCTACACCAACACTGAACAATCTAAAGCGTAAAACGTGTGTACAGCGATTGTTCTCTCTGCTCGGAATAAGCTAAGTGTTTTCTCGCACAGGATCGAACAATCCTTACCTGGTAAGAAAGCCAAAAAGGTGCAGAAGCAGTCGCATACTCTTGGAACCTATGGTGCCGCCACAAGTAGCACAGTCACATCATCCATATTCGATCCGAACGACCAGATAGCCTTAAACAGACGAGCACAACGATTTCATCGTGAGCATGAGTTGGAGCGGGCAAAGGCGTTGAAAGTAAGTGGCGGTCCCAGCATTAGTGAAAGTGCTGGACCGTCTTCAATCAAGGCAAATGCACAACATGCGCATCTCTTTGAGAGTAAGAACTTTCCGTCTCGGTCAGCGTCACCATATGGGTTGGAAACAGCTGCAGCAGATGATCCAGAGGCAGATCCGGTTTGTAGTGCCTGTCCTACGAGAGCCGCGGTACGCTCATATGATGTGGACAGAATGTAATTGATTGGGACCGGCATACTATTGTTGGGACATCACAAGAGATCTTCAAGGATTATCTACGATTGACAACCGTACGCTGATTCCCTTTGTTCACCTTTATCCATTCCTCTGCCTTAATCACTATTTAATTCCAGGAACCTAAACCGGAGCAGATACGACCTTATTCTGTTCTTCAGCAGACACTGACCGAACTGAAAAAGAAATGGAAGGAAAAGGTTTCCTATAACTGGATATGTAGCCAGTTTAAGAGCTTGAGACAGGACCTTACAGTGCGTCGTTGGTTTTTCTTTCGGATATTCTGGATGACACTGTATTTGTAATTTTTGACGGTTGTTTTTATCGTCCGGTACTATCTGGGTTCGGGTTTTAGATACAACGCATCAAGAACGAGCTCACAGTGCAAGTTTACGAGATACATGCGCGGATAGCTCTGGAAAGCGTAAGTACGATCATATAACAGTTGAAAATCGTTAAGCCTGATGTTTTGTAGGATGATATGGTAGAGTACAATCAATGTCAAGCGACACTCAAAACGCTCTATGAGCTTGGGATACCAGGCAGAGTAGAAGAGTTTACTGCATATCGCATCCTCATGCTTTTACATGGACTAAACCGGAGCGGTGCGTGTCACGTATCGCGATTGCAAACAATACAGTAACATTCCGCCAGAGTTGAATTTATTCGTAGGTCAACTAACACCCAGACAGAAAGCGGACAAAGCAGTGGAGCATGCCCTGCGCGTATCAAGGGCAGTGTCGATGGGAAATTATCACTCGTTGTTTTTACTGTATGACTCTGCGCCGCATATGGGCGCATATATCATGGATCATTTTATTGATAGGGAACGGGTAAAGGCCATGCTAACCATAACTAAAGCGTGAGTATCGTTATTGCTCATATATACTAGCTAACGATGTGAATGATAGATACCTTACTATTCCTCTCAGTTTCCTTCAAACAGAGCTCTTGTTTGAAACGCTAAACGAGACGCGGACGTTTCTGGCAAATCATTCTGCAGGTCTTTTCCTGAACCCAAACGATCCGGACAACAAGAAGAACCTGGACTGTAAACCTGCACACGGTCAACTGAAGGAGGTCTTTGAGGGGAAGTACCGCAGGGTTGGCATCAAGGGTGCGATCTGAATATTGTCATTCCTTTCTTTCTTTTTTTTTTTCTTTTCTTTTTTTTAAAATTTTTTGTCGACTTGGCTTTGTTTAAAACATACAATAAGATGGCGTGAGGGTGCTCAACTGCCCGAAGTGCCGCTAGACGTATATACATTATGAATTTGCGGAATATACCTTCGGTCACCTCGGCCTGAAGTTTGATCCGCCTGTCCGGAGAGCCGCGTTCCCGGCTTGGAGATAAAAATGTTGGCCATATTAAGAGTTGTACGCTTTACTCGTCCCCTCATTCGCTACGCCATGTCCTCGTCCACGTTTAAGCAGGTTCGTGCTTTCCATCGCTCGCGAGTCAATACTGAAATAGCGATTAGGAGCCCCACAAGTATGTCGGGCTTACAAAACTAGCGCGAGAAGGCTAACATAAATGCGTGATCTAGGTTGCTCGTGTACGTTGGTGATTACGATATTATCATTAGATTGAGGACTCAGATATCCCAGCATACCAGGACCTATTGAAATCGCAGATGAAGTACTCTACGCCAATGCACACCCGTCCATGGCACACACTTCACCTGAGTTTATTCCCGTGTTGGGGGATTGCATCCGCATGACTCGGTATGCGGTCTACCTTTTTTTAATAATCACCGACTGTGTCTAATGACGAGAACGGCATACTAGGGAGGTCCTGTTCACGAAGGATGCTCAACCATTCCTTATCAGCGGCAGCGGGACACTGGGCTGGGACCAGGTCTCCGCCAACCTTGTCGATCAAGGCGATAACGTGCTCGTACTGAACAGTGGTTACTTTGGGGACGGCTTTACCGATTGGTACGTCGCTTGCTCATCTTGTTGGCTTTGCATCCGAGCTTATTGTTCCATGCAGCCTGCAGACGTACGGCGCCAAGGTTACCCAGCTCACGGCACCCATTGGCGCTGCTGTTATGCCATCCCAACTAGAGATCGCGCTTAGAGAGAAGCAATACAAGATCGTCACAATCACGCACGTCGATACCTCCACCGGAGTGCTGAGCGATGTGCAAGCGTTGGCTGCTGTTGTACGCCGCATCTCACCAAAAACGCTGGTACGTATGCAGTGGCCTTTCAGTACGCAGCGGAATACCGATGTGTTTGCGGACAGGTCGTCATAGACGCTGTGTGCTCCGTTGCGAGTGAAGAGATTAGAATGGATGAGTGGGACATTGACGTTGTTCTCACTGCTAGCCAGAAAGGACTTGGTACACCGCCGGGCCTGTCCATCCTCGTGGCAAGCCAGCGTGCCCTTGACGTATACAAGTCCCGCAAGACGCCTGTCACGTCGTACTATGCTTCATGGAAGAAGTGAGTTTCTACTCTCCGCGGCGCCATCATTGGGACTGAAATTGCCTACGTGCTGAGTTGGATTCCCATTATGCGAGCGTACGAAGAAAGCCGGGGTGCATACTTTGCCACTCCCCCAGTCAATCTCATCTATGCATACCGTACCTCTTTGCAGCTCATTCTCTGTTCAAAAACGCTCTCACTCGTTGAGCGTTTCGAACGTCATAGACAAACGACAGAGAAAATTAGGCAAGAGGTGGAGAAGCTTGGGCTTAAATTCGTCGCGGAGAAGAGGGAGGAGAGGGCTAATGGAATGACGGCTGTGAGTGCTACGTTGGTGTAAGTAATTAAGGGTTTATTGATATGTGCACAGCTGTACTATCCCGAAGGAGTGACAGCGACAGATTTGTTACCGAGGCTGTCCAAGAAAGGCGTGGTCGCCGCTGGTGGTCTGCATAAGGACATCAAAGGTGCGCTACATCTCTTTATTATATCTTACCCAGCTATATAACTCACTTTACTGCAGATAAGTACTTCCGCGTAGGGTGCGTCGCTCTAGCTTGTTCTGCATGCCTTTCTGACACTGTTGATTGCAGACACATGGGCATAACTGCCGTGGACGGGGAACGCGGGGATATAGAGAAGGTAGTGACATCCCTTAGAGAGGCTTTGGGGGAAATTATCTCCACCAAGCAGTAACGCAATAGAAGCCAACAGGAACGGATTTTAAATTAACCAATTTAACGGTTGATACGATGAAATAACGAAGTTGAATTCGAATTAGATATAATTTACTGAATTCATGCTTCCACCGCGATCTGGCGGTGTTCACCTTCCCCACCCATACCTTCATACCATGCTTTGCCTTCCGTCGTTGCAGAAATATATCCTGCCCTTATTGTCCAATCACCAAAGTGCTCCCCACCCCGGCGCTCCAGTGCATATCTTTTAATCATAGGCCGTAGAATACCCAATATCTCGGGTTCCGTTACCGTTTCTGTCGCGTCCGTCGGACACATTTATAAATGACTATCGCGGACAGACTTACCTCTGAATATCTTATTGAGACGCTGCCCGTGGTATCCACCACCGATAAGCATCATATACGTTCCTGGAGCCTTGCCGATAAACGCAATTTCAGCAAGATATGGCCGGGCACAGCCGTTTGGACATCCGGTCATGCGCATAACAATTGAATCATTCCTCAGACCGCTCTCTTCACAGATCTTCTCAACCTTGTCTATAAGGAACGGGAGGTACTAACGTGATTGTGTAAGTTTCTCCTGAAAAAGAATATGTGAAGAACGCTCACTCGTTCTGATTCAGCCATAGCCAATCCACAGGTTGGGAATGCAACACAGGCAGAGCTGGATAACCTCAGGCCTGAGTATGACAGATTATCCAATTTATACTGGGCCAGAAGGGCTTTTATCTGGGGTACCTCTTCTTCCAGTATATCAGACACCATCAAATGCTGGTTGGCTGTCAACCTGAATGCCCCCTTGTGTACCTTTGCAATTTCTCGCAGACCCTTCTTGTATTCCCTTCCTGGCTCGTCCTGAATCCGTCCATTTTCAATGAACATCATAAAGTGATGCTTTCCGTCCTCGCCGCGGTGCCATCCAAAGTCGTCGATATTCCGGTCAAAGGTGTAAGGACGAGCTGGTTGAAGTTTATACCCAAGAAGCTTTTCAACTTCAGCCTTGAAGACATCTAGACCCATTCTGTCAATCGTGTATTTGAGGCGAGCATTCTTGCGGCTAGGGACTCTTCAACTATTGCGCTATTGGTTAGAGGATGACTACGCACTCGACACGGTTTCCATTGTCGCGTTGGACAAGCATGATTTTCTCTGCCACGTACTTGCCTTGTTCGGCAGTGCAGAACCCGATAACGCTTCCTGCGCGCGGGTATGTTTTTTTGTTTCCATGGGTGACACCCATACCACCTCCGACAGCCACATTAAACCCAGCCAATCTGCCGTTGGGGTTGACAATCGCGATGAATCCGAGGTCGTTGGCAAATACGTCGACGTCATTTGTAGGAGGTACAGCAACGGCGATTTTGAACTGATATTTCAGGCTGTAAGAGAACGTTACAGGAGACATGGTAGATCATACCTTCCGTGGGAGGTAAAACTCGCCGTATAACGGTTCAAAATCTTGAACTGCCTCTCCCGCAACCAGTTTTTTATCCAACCAGATCTCGTGGTATGCCGTGGTTCTTGGAATGAGGTGCTCACTGACCGTCTTGGAGAACTCATACACTTGAGTATGTAATTTTGAGAAGGTGGGTATAGAAGAGCAAATGACATTTCTAGGAATTGATGAGAAACTTAGCCACTTGTCCCATGATGCTGTTATGTAACATACCTATTTACGTCTCCACAAGCAGCGAGGGTATCCAGCAACACACGGTTAATATCTTGGATGGCGGGTTTTAGGTGCCTCTTGATAACGCCATGAAATTGGAACGTTTGTCTAGTTGTAATTTTGAACGTCCCGGATCCATGTTCATCAGCAATCTGATCCATTTGAAGCCATTGATCAGGTTTGCAGACGCCTCCAGGCATCCTCACACGAATCATGAAGGAGTACGCTGGTTCGAGGCCCTCGACTTGACGTTCGTCACGGATATCACGGTCATCTTGCTGGTATATGCCATGGAACTTGGTCAATTGAGTATCGCTGGGGGCTAGGGCACCTGTGCTAGTATCTTCAAGACCCTCTACAATGGTTCCACGTAGGTATTTAGATGCAACCTTGATGTGCTCGTTCGTGATAGGCTCCGGTTCGGCTTCTGTCACCTCAACAGAGTCGACGCCAAGTGCCTTCCAAATGAGCGGTTCCCAAACTTTGTATCCTGTCTCATACCCATCTGCGTCTTGATCGTCCCCAAGACCGAGGTCGGCGATTCGCTCTCCACCCAACGACTCCAATCGTGTATTCAACTCTTTCCCTGGTTTGTTATAATAGTGGGCATCCTCAGGACGAGGCCAGTAGTGGCTATCACCCATTCCGAACACAGAGAACTTGAGTTTGGTGAGTGGCTGCTCGCTGCGTGCAACAGTAGCGTTGATCGTCTTGAAGAGTTGGCGCCCGTTTTGTGGTGGCTCCCCTTGACCGGCTGTTGATGTGACAAACACCACATACTCTTCGTTTGCCAAGCTGTCGAGTGGTATAGAGTCTAACGTAGCGATAGTGGTGGTGAGCCCACGAACTCTGGCCCTGTTAGCAAGTCGTTTTGCCACCTTGTCTGCGTTGCCGCCGTCGGAGGCGTACAGAACCAACAAAGGTGGTGAATCCAATGACGTCAACAGGTCGTTGTAGGACTGCTGCGCTCTTTGCTTGCGAGCCTCCTTTATGCTTTCGCCTAAGCTACTGACGAGCTCGGCGGCCATTTTAGGCTTAGAACGCACGACTTGAGAGAGGTGGTTCTGCCTGTCCAGAAATTGTCGTAATTCGTTTTTGATGGAGTCCGAGTCTAAAGAAAATGGTTCTTGTCCTTGGCGCTCTTTTACTGGGTCCCAGCGATACAACGGCCAATACCCTGCGTCAACCGCCAGCTTGGTCTCTTTGAGAACTTCAAGAGCGGGTGCGTCCTCGTTTTCATATGGCAGGTATGCAAGGACAACACTAGGCCCGTCATAGCGATCAGCTTCAATCATAGCTTGTAGGACCTGGGCATAGGAAGAGAATACCGCAACGCTAGCAACATAAACGTTGCCGTAGTTCATGGCGTAAAGGCCAACATCCTGTTTCCGGCGATGTGGATCAGCATTATTTCGCCTCGTGTAGGGAACAGTGTCGATAATCAAAATGTTAATGTTCAGGCCGGAAGAGATGGCGTGATGTAAACCAGATGAGCCAAGGTCATATGACCAGGCATCTGATCCAATTATCCAACGAGAAGCGACTGCGAAATGCGAGCTTAAGGAGAGTGCTTTTGAGACATTAGGGCTCCTAGCTACGCCAGACTCGAGATCTGAAATAACTTGTTGCCCGATCTTCCTGCTCTTTGTCGCGTCATCTTTCACCAGAAGCCACTGGCTAAGAAGTCGATGGAGGTCGGAATCAAGGCCTTCGTCATGTAATAGCTTTTCCACCGTTTCTATTAGCTCCTTCCGCTGCTCCAGTTGTCCCATCACACGACCAAGTGCAAACTCGGGGCTTGTAGCAACGTCACCCAGAGACACAACCAACGAAGGATCGTTTACCACCATCAACCGCTCACTGAATAGGTGGGAGAGTATCCTTGTGTATGCTGACTCGTGTTTGGGAATATGAGGTGGAACCGCAGGGGTTGAACCGGCTGAGGTTCCATCTATATGGAGCACGGATGACTGTGGGTTGTGCTGAACAACATCGGAAAGCGTAGCATCCCCGAGAATAGCACTTCGGATCATAAGTCCAGTCGCTGCGACTCTCTGTTGCAAAGCTTGGACTACGTCCAGGTACAATGGCAACCACTTTGTGTTCCATTTACGAATATGTTCAAGAACGGCGACTCGGCCTGTGCTCGGAGGTATAGCATTAAACAGAAGCGAGGGGAGTAGAGGGTTCAGTAATGATACAGTAATAACATTTTCGTTGTTGTCGATATCTGCGCTGTTAAACCGTCCAAGAATAACTACTGCGGTGTCTGATTCTAAGTTTCCTAGAGAGCGTAGAGCCTTAAACGGTCTGCGGATAAGTGCCAGTGTATCCAACGCGGCGAGTTTATAGGCTTCATATAATTCAGTAAGCTCGGGGTCATCTAACGGAGCTAAGGGATCGCCGTTATTATAGATACCGTTAGCATTAGCATGGCCATTGGCATGACCATTGGCATGACCGTTTGCCTGACCGACTATCGCATGCCCATTGACGGGTTGGGGGACCTCAATTTCCGTATAATGACCGTTGGGGGAAGCAGTATGTCTTCGGCCGAATAGGAAAGGGCCGATTTTCTCCTCGGGAATCTGGTCCACATAGCTGGTACTATCGCCGATAGAATAGAACGCATGTATAACTGCTTTGCATTCTAGCCTGGCTAACCTCGAGGCTAAAAGAGCATGGTCGTGAGCTTCTTGTGGGAACGTGGAAAGAAGGAAGAAGCGAGCTGCGGACCGCAGCTGAAGGACGTCGGAGAGATCATCGGTGACGGCTAGATGGAGTACAACTGGTCGTGTAGAAACTTCGGAGAGATGTAGTACAAGCCTGGCTACTAGCTGAGCATTGACAGATGCGGTGAAAGTTACGACGTTATTTTTGAAGTATCGCGAGATAGTGGAGCCAGCATCGGCGCCAGATGGGAGTTGCAGAACTTTTGGCTGATGTCGAGACGATTTGGAGAGGCTCGCGTAGACATCTGCGAATGCAGAAGTGGATGGGTGAGTTGGCAGGGAGTCGACCACAACGTCAGAGGCAAAATATGCGATGCGAGCAACAATGTCCGCCGTCGACATGGCGATTTTCTGGAGAAAAAAAAAAAGGACTTGGGGGTGCTAGCGGTCAAGGCTTGCCCGGCTCGTTTGAATGAATGGGTAAAGAAAATGGATATTAAGCATAACTACGAGGTCCTAGATTCGCCGAGAGCACCTCATCCCTTTGCATATGTTTGACATCCACCTATTAAAGTACGACCCTGGACTCTTCAAGCCCCTGATACGATTGGATCTAATAACTCTGTATCATTACCCAGAAGTACTTCTCCTTTCGCCGTCACAACCCGTTCAAAAAACTCCGTCTTCAGAAATCCGTTTTCATCTCCCGTTGTTAGCACCACACCGTTGTCGGAAAGTAGAAACTTGATTCCAGAATTTATAGCGTTTTGAACCTTGATATATATGAGCACTTGAGAAGACTTTCTCATCCCTAAATGGCTGTCATGAGTCTTAAAGTACACGTTATAACCCGACGTACCACTAATTACGTTGTTACTCGGTACACCTTGGGCAAGGTGAATATGATTTCGATTCATCTTTGAGAGACCCTGTGTAGCTGGTGCCGACTTGATCATCAAACTTGTCGTTTTAGATAACCAGGGTCATACCGATAGATTTCCACGCTGTCACACTTGTACCATGAACTGCAATTCTGGTGGGTATGTCCTCAACTGACAAAATTGGAGTCATGTCCACATCCACGGTCTACGCGCAATAGTTAGCACCTGTCATAGTATAAGTATATATAACTCGCTTTAATCGAGTGCCCTTGATTCGCTTTTATCCACCACACGCCTTTTTCGCTGCTTTCGGCAGCCGGCTCAAATAAAAGCCCATATCTCTGCTTCGCATCGGCCTTTACTATCTCTTGCAACGTTTCGAAGCGTAATTTCTGAGCCTTTATCCTCGGGCTTTCCAGCTATAGTTTAGCGTCGAGCCTCCAATCATAAGTGAAAATGTCCAGGCCAGGCCAGGACAGGGGTCGAACGTACAAGATCATCTACCTTGACATATCCGTCTGTCCTCATTGCAAGCCCCTCGCTTTGCGCTCCATGTCGTAAGAGCCATGAAATAGTTTTCGACAACCGAACATCTGGCGTATCCTTTTTACCCGATCGCTGCCCGTTCTGAGCAACTGTACCGCCCCCTCTACCCCTCCCATTCCGACCTTTACTTTGGCTATTGACCTATTTCATATTCATGTACTTGTTAAAATATATCATCCAAGAAACTGGCAAATACTTGCCGTAGCTGGGTCCATTATGCCGCTGCGTCGAATCACTAGCAGCCCGGTGTGACGTTGCATCACGAGACGTGATTCAATGACTGCAAATATGGCTGTACCCACGAATGCTACACAGGCAAAGGACAGGCTCTATGCTCAGCTTGCACAGAGCCTGAACAGAATGACCAGGGCGGTTGGCAGAACAGCTGACTTGTGCGAGCAGCTTCAGGTTGATCTGCAAGCCATGCGAACATTCGCAGCGTTAGATGCCGCAAAGTAGGTCTGCTTGCAGAACCGGTAATATCTTCTAATGGTATAGGTTCATGGCTGTGGCTGCACAGTTGAATCCTTCCGACGAGGACGAGGAGAGCGAAATTATTGGACAGGCGGGTGAATCGGCACAATCAGAATAAGTGTGCAGGATTACGGTGCATAAATCGTATGCATAACGGTCTACATGTACAACACGACATGAACAACTATACAAGACTCTATGCATGCGAAACTGTTTGCACAACCATCGGTGGAAGCCAGGGACGTGTGGCTATTTATGAACCCACGTCTACATTGGCTTGGCGGGAAGTTGCGTCAGCAGCACCCCATATCGTTTTTTGATCGTAACACGATGACGGGAAAACTTATCGTCAGGTGAAAAGCGAGCTTTGATAATGTCTTGAGACAAACCAAACTGGGACGTAGGGCCGAAGACATACCAGGATGGGCCGACTTGGTAATCCTACCCGAGTCAGTCACTTTCTGCATACAACGATTAGTGACGCTCTAACAATTCATAAAAGATGGGGGATACTTTGAGAGTATACACTCTGCTGCCCGATTCATCAAGAGTGTACATCAAATGCATGTTACTGGCAAGTACTTTCTGCAAATAGACACCTGCGCAAAAAATCAGTCACGCTTACATAACGCCAACATCACGTGCCTTAGGGGTTCAGCCCAACCCGCATATTCCATCTTCTTGTTTGTTCAAAAACGCCGCATTATTCTCGTAGACCCCGCGGCCAGCAGTTTATAATTATTAACCTTGGAATGACCCTGCGACATTTATTTATTAAGCGACAAACGTTTCAAAGACTGGTGACTTAGGGGCTTACTGTGACTCCCTTATATAAGTCAGCGCACCCTTCAGCCTACAGCATCAGCAGCCCATTTTACAACCCTACCAATGTCTTCATCTAACAGAACGACTGTCGAGCCAATTAACTCTCTTGCGGACTTCCAGAAAATTGTGGGTAAACTCTAACTCACTACATTATCGACTCTGATAAGATTTCAGATCAAATCTGGAAAGCCCATTTTGATCGACTTCTGGGCGGAGTGGTGCGGACCGTGCCGGTTCATTTCCCCCATCTTTGAGAAGCTGTCGGTTAGTGCGAACGATGGGGTAGAATTCTACAAGGTAGATGTCGACGCGCAAGAGGAGATCTCACAGCAAGTTGGTATTAGAGCAGTAAATATCTTTGGTAGCCACACAGTCCTTGATGCCTGACATGTGAAATTCCAGATGCCGACTTTCATCCTTTTCAAGAATGGGAGAAAGGTAGAGGAACTCGTTGGTGCGGTGCCCCAACGACTCGAGGTTGGTTGTTTATTCATTTGGATTCGCTGGGCGTGATGGCTAAATAGCATCGTACATAGGCTCTTATTTCTAAGGCAAATGATATTGCCTGAAAACCCCACACAATGAACTAGTAGTTGTACAATATAAATTTCCATTATTTGATGAAATTAGTTGAAGATATGATGAATGACTATGGTGATTTGCTCAGCATCACTATTTCTGCTAGCTCCCACGACGTTTTTAAGTTGATCGCCCAGACAAGGAACCGAATTTCGTCACAATTTTAGCATTACTACTACAAGAAATTAAGATTGCGCTAGAAATACAATGGCCAAATACTCTAGAATGCTTAAGAAATTATATGTAGTGAACGACCCCAGCTTGTCCAGTAAGTTAATCTTTCGTGAGAGCGGACATAGTCAAGTCCTTGGATAAATTCAAAAACCTGTTTGCACCAATGGACGTACGATTTATATTCTTGAGACCCTTCTTTTAGGGTCTGCAAGACTGCGGTCAGTCTCTCAAGGGTGGGCGACAACTGTTACACTTACTGAACAGACGTTACGCATTACCGAGAAACCTTTGATACAATAGCCGACGAACGTTCGATTTTCCAAGGCTAAATCAGCAGCACTAGAACCTATGCCCCGCTCCAAAGCACTGTTAAGGTTATCCAAAATAACTTCAACGCTTTGTGAGCAACATATTGATGCATAAAATTAACTCTAGCGAACCTCGTAAGATTGGCAGCCGAAGGGTAGAGAAATCGGAAATAGAGATGTTGTAGTCTCCACGGTCTGATTTCTCCACGCATGTCAACCCTTGAAGAAGTGGGTGTCGTAGACCGTCAATGGATAATAAAAGTGAGGCATATTCATGTTCGATCGACCGATCTTCTGCTGCAAGTGACTCTAAGAAAGTCTCCAAGAACATATTCACGTGGGTCTAACAGCGGATTGAATGATACTAGTCGTGGACGAGACAAATAACTCACGGAATAGATCATGGGATGAAGCTTCAGCAGTCGCATTGCTACGCCTAGATCGACTCGACGCTGGATGGCCTCATTTTTGATCGCCCAGTGACTTCGTTGCTCTAAAATCATAGGCCATGACTAAAAGCCGTTAGCAGCATAGAAAAGCGTCGTGCTTCAAGCTACCTTGTTGCTATCATTGTGGACCAAGATATCACCACAACCAAGCCAGCAGTAGATATGATTGTCGAGCAAGCGCAAACGAGCAGCTGTCAATGGCTTCTCGTTGAGTTCTTGAATAAACTTGGCGAGGTTACGCCAACAAAGCCAAAACAAGTTTGTTTCAGTAATTGCCTAGATAGTTCCGATTAAAGCTTGTATCGTCTGATGAGATAAAGGCTTACTCTGTACAAATTTTCATCGTTAATCTTGTGATTGGCCATATCGGCCCCGTCGGCATCCCCCAAGGCTGCAATCAGGTCGGGGTCATTGAAGTCAAAATCAAAGGAAGCATTATATTCCTCTTGGCTCTCAGTATTGACATCACTAATAATGTGAGGCCGTTCCGAGGGAGGCAGTGCACTGCTCCTTGCGTCCAGTAAAGTCGTTGTCAACCGCTGCATTTCATGCATTGTCTTAGGTTCATTCGTTATCCGAGAATTCAAACATAGCGATTTCAAGCTGGCTTAATAGGAATAATTCAGAATATGAATTCCAAGTCACAAAAAAAACCCTACATATCAACGTGTGTTCCGGATATTCACGATCCTGTTTCTGTAGGTCCAAAATGCGACGTATAGAGTTTAGCAGTATCTGTATACATATATGCAAATGGTGTCGCACGGCAGACGGTGGGTGCTGCTCTTTATTCTGCTCCTCGAGAGGCATGGATAATGACTTTAATTCATCCGCCAACGCTTGGGAGATGTCCGCAATCCATTCCGCCATTGCGTCCCGTGGTAACTCAATCTTTCTTATTAGACTGGCGAGGTTCATCATACCACGGATGACAGTTATCCGAGTAGTTATGTCAGCACTTCCGAAGGCAACATACGTTCGAGCATGTGAAAGCCGCGTCCTGTAGCTTGCCCGATCGAGGTAAATTCCGATAGCTAAAGCACTAAATCGATTGAAGAGCATAGAAAGATCCTCCTTGGAGGGTGGCGTTGCTTTCGTGAACGGAAGGGAACCTACAGGAATGGCTAGTGATAAGAACTTTTTTAGCTTCGGTGAAAGCTCTGGAGCAGTTCCATTGGCTTTGGCTGCCTTTACGATAAGTTTCAAGAACAGGGCGAATGCAGAATCTGTCTTCGTGCATTCAGAAAGGAGTGACCAGTCACTGTGGAGCATGAATAGTGGAAAATCGGGTTTTTCGTGCCGCAAGTTAGCGAATTTCCGGGTGCGGAAAAGCTCCCCCAGTGCGTTAAATAGTTCAGAGGCGTCATCCAGTTGCCACAACCATTTATTGCACAGGTAGAAGCAACGGAGTATTATAACACTTATATATTTGTCTCGTTGGATTAGAGCCCCTGCAGGCCGTTCCTGATCCAAGACATGGTCTGCTGTGAGACGTATTTTGTTCATGGTAAGGGTCACGAGTGGCCAACAGGCGGGAAGTTTAGGCTGACTCGTCACCACACCGTACACGGAGAACTGTGACAGTGCATTGAGACAGAAGATAGTTTCCCAAACTTTTTCGCTGGCTTTAAAATTAGACCGCTCTTCTCGTTTTTGAAGGCCGGTCATAACAAGAGACCAAAAAGGTTTAATGCCTCTTTGTGGTGTATGAGCGGAAGGGTAACAGCCGAGGAGATGAATCAAGCAGACCCATAACTCTGCACTCTGCTGAGGGACAGTTGAACTATTCAGAGGTTTATCGTGCTTCGCAGCGTCGACAGAGGCATGTACATCTAGCTCAACGAGGTGATCGACAAGTAAAGACAAGGCCTTGTAGAAGGTACTTGTTGCTGCAGCGTTGGATGCGGTGAACGAACCTTCGCAACCTGCACGAGCAATTAACTCTACCATAAACCAATCAAGCTGTAAAGTTGCGAGATCCAACGATTTGCTATCAAGCTCGAGTTCTCGAACACGATTAACGGTGTTACCAGCGTGTTTTTCAACGAATTGCCGCAAATGCTCACGTCCCTCGTCACTAGATGTCTCACGAAACCATGAAAGTAATTGGCAGACGACGCGCATAATAATGTTCCATTCGCGTAAGTGTCCCGCATGATCTGTTTCCGGTAATCCTGTGGAGAACTCTAGGATGTCTTCGCAGATATTTGGCAATGTCATTAGGAAAGCGTTGCATCCCATATCTGAATGGAGGTTATAACCCCGCATGTTGCAGGGAGGTGGTTCGGGAACACGTGCCGTCATCGACAATACCCTAAGTAACTGGTCCAATTTCCCTTTCCTGATATGTGTCTCTTCACTGAAACTGACACCTGGAGGTAGCAAACGTATGCTCATGTTGATACGAATTTTTTTGGGCTGTGGGATAACCCCATCATCCGCGGCGGTGGGGTCCTCTTCGTTGGTATCTACCGCAATAACGTCATCTTGCCTCACTTTTACACGACCATAATTGTTTCGTTTAAGCTTTTGGATATCTTGCCTGGGACCATGAACTGTGGATTGGGGTGGCAGGAAAACGTTTGCCCAGTCATGCGATGAGGATGACCCACGAAAGTTCAAATTCGCATCTGTAGGTTGCAGCTTATTCCGGCCAGACACTATGCGTGTGTTGCCTTCTCCAGAAAAGATATATAAGCCATTCATTTTGTGACGAGGGTGACGTTTTGCTCTCTCTTTCCCGTCATAATTCTTCGTCGCTTGAACCATGACTTGAAATGCATTTGAGAGACTGTTGTCATTCTCAGTCGGCACCGGACGAAAGCTCCTGCGGTCGTGACGTCCTAAGGCGCTTGTATGCTTATCAAAGCTGAGCAGCGTCTGCTTTCCCTTGCCATGTTTACGAGCTCTACGAGTTACGATATCGAGGGTATATTTCCCTTTTCGTGACTTTCTGTTCCGGGTGGTAGAGCTGTGCTTATGTGACTTCGTTCCAGTTCCGATTGTCCTGGTCCGGCTTAGCATCCAGTCTATCAAGTTTACGTCCCTAACATCGTTTCGGGAATCGTCATCATCCAGATAAGCCTGTATGGCCTCGTCCGCAATATCCTCATCCGAGCTCTCGTCGAAACTACGTTCTGTGTTACTTTCTGTGCCGTTAAGGGTAATTTCACGATCGTTTCCATGGCGTTGTACGTGGAAAGAAGGTGAAAGTGGAACTGGAACGATTTCGACATCTGAATCCGATGTTCCGCGTTTGACAAGGCGGTCGCCGCTATCTGAACTTTCAGAGTCCCCCTGGATTTCTTGTGCATGCAAGGCCCGAGAAGACTTCCGAACTCTGGTCTGCCCTGGTAGCAAAGGAACGTCGGATTCTGTATCCGATGTAACGGTTGCTGATCCTTGTTTCTTCTGCTGTGGACGTACTGATGATCCGTTTATAAGACGATTGACCATGAATCTAGGCATCATGTGATTGAGGGCTTTCAGTCTCTTCCTGTCGAGGATTACCCCCTCAGAACCAGAGGAACCAGAGCTTGTGCCATGATCTGGTGGGGCATCCCGTTGTCCATCATCAAGATAGTCTGCCCCAACACCAGTTTCGTCGGCCGCGTCGAGTGCACTGTCTTGGTCCGAGTCGTGATTTTCCAATTGAGCACCACTCCAGAGAACCCTTTTATCTCGGAACGGATACTTAGGAGGTGATCCAACAGTGACCGCAGCATGTTTGGAGGAGCCATCTTGGACTATCTCATCATCGCTATCGACTAGAGATTGAGCTGGTAGTCGAGGAACAACCTGACCAAGACCGTCAAAGTTAGTTGAACCCGTTCTGACACATGAGTGAACCAAGATAATTTACGGAGATATTAAGATTGTACGCTTCGCTTCTCCTCTTGTACTTGACAGAATCAGCTAGAGGAAAAGATCTTCCATTCTTTAAAGCTATGGTGCATTCTTTCCTCTCCCTGGCCTTCCGTTCTCTGAGAATTTTGCGGGCCTCTCTTGATAAAGTGCGGCGTTCCTCGTCTTCCTCCTCATCAGTGGTCGGAAGATCTTGAAGTATCTCAGGAAAGCCGGTTGGTGGCGTTTCAGGATCCAATCTTGGAGTATCGCGTCGGTCACCAAGACTTCTGCTACGACTCCTGTCCCCTTTGCGTATTATTCTGCTTTCTGTATCTTGAGTCTCGTTTTGGGTGCCGTCATTTTCGTATTCATCCAGCGGTCCATGACGATTCCTTTCGGGACTTCTAACTGCGACAATAGCATCCGGATTGTTTCGAAGGGCTAACTTGTAATTAATCTTGTCGTGCGAGTATGGCGCGAGTTGCACAGGTTGGCGCATCCGAAGCGAATACCTTGAGATGTTGGTCCTGTCAGGTCCTAGTACTACTATTTGTCTGCCTAGTTGTTCCGGTTGACCGTGGGGAATGACATGTTCCAAATCATCACGAGAAGGCGGTTCAGGATGGCGCAGCGTCAAATCTGCTACTAATGATAGTTGTTGAACGATTGGGATCTGCGGAGAGCTGGGCATTGTTGTGGGTGATGAGGAGGGTCGTGGACCCGTAGTGTAACTAGAATTCCGTGTTGGGGCACGAGCCTCGGCTAGACGTGGGCTGAACAGGCCCAGAGCCGAACTATTATTGTCTTCAGGTAGGATGTCTGAGTTTTCATTGGGCCCGATTTCAGTAAAGGTAGACGGTGGACTCCGAGGTGTACGTGATTGGTGGCGAAGAAAAGATGTAGTTGACTCAGGAGACCTTAATAGTAAAGGATCTTGAGAGCCACCTGGACGGAGGAGAGGACTGGACGGCTCAGAAATATATCTATTCGTGAATATATCTTGCGAGGTGACAGGGGGTTGAACTAATGAGCTTGAATTCTGTGAAGTCGACAGCAAAAGGTCAGGAGACTGGCACCGACCCTTCACAGGCGTCTTATGTCCAGACTGCCCATGCCCAGAAAGTACTGTCGAGAGGAGCAATTTGTTACTGACTGGTGACGAAGATTGATCTAGCTATGTCTACTAATCAGGCACTAAACAAAACGTTGAGTTTGGCCTTACCTTAATGCGCTTTCGCGGAGAATATTCATCGTTCCTCAAGTAGATATCAAGGTTTGATTTAGCGCTCGGTAATGGCGCTCTGAGTTCCTCTAGTTCTTCAAGGTCAGAGGTTTCAACGACATCGTATTCCATGCGGGCTCATCCACTGGCACGTGGCGGTCTGGCTAAGTTAGACGCGTCTGTCAATTTCACGTGACATGACATCGCGTCCGTGACACTAACAGTAGCAACAGCAGCTAGTGTTGTTCCGGCCCGGCTCAGCCCAAAAGCCACGGCTCAGGCCCGGCTTAGGGCGGCTCCGGCTTTCTGAAATGCTGGGCTGAGCCCAAGACCCAACTGCCATCCCGGCTCAGGCTCGGCCCAGCCCAAGCTGGGGCTTTT
>JNHY02000270.1:0-17291 GCA_001691755.2 Amanita polypyramis BW_CC | reverse complement strand
CTCGGCCCTGACTTGCCAGTGGACAGCTAGATTTAGAACCGCTAGCAGGAAGAGGGGGACGAGCTTCCTGTTGGCCATCATCCCCTGGAGTGAGAGAGAGAGTGTGTGTGTGTGTGTGTGCGCGCGCGCGGCCAGAAGGCGTAAAATATATATGGAGGACCAATCAAGTCGCAGACAGTCAACCAGTCAGAGTCCCTTCTTCACGCGTGCGCCCATCAGTCATTGACATATCAGTGACATTGTAACGAGGAATTCTTGTATCATCGTAACGGTCCTCCCTCCTTTCCTTCACGCTAGCATGCCGGCCTTGTTCGAGAACAGTTTATACGACTCGTAATGAGTACGAGCGTTTTTGAACTCTGAAAACATGAGAGACATTGATTGGCTGTGACTGCATCGTGTCACTGTCACAGTATCGACGGCCGTACAGGACCGTTGCCACGGGTGCGTTCGGAGAACAGGGCCTCTCTCTTCTCAGGTCACATTGGAATGCGGAGCTTCGGAGTACATGATAATCCGAGGAGACCATATGGCAATGAAAAACATCCACTACTACAACAGACTTTCTCATAATGTGTTGGAAAACCCAGCATTGTCCTCAATTACCAATTCATGAAATCTCAAAGAATGCCAGCTGAGAAGCGTAAACCTCGCAAATGTTTTTTTTTTTTGTCCCAACGCTATACAGTATGAGAGAGTCCCTCTACTGTATGCGGCTTCTGGTACTGCCCTCGGAATACCGGTCCACAGCACAAGTCATCGATATTGCCTCTCCTTCATCATGCACTGCGTTTCCTAGTTCAACCGAGGATCCATGGGCCGCAGGATTATCTGTATCAGCGATGTGACGACATATGCTGCTACATCTCAATTGGTGACCTAGACCATGTGACCTGACTTGACGCATTTTCCCCATACGTGGACTCCCCCCTCAAGGAGGACCACCGTCGGCCAAATTCTGCCGAGAACTGCAACCACCTCAGCTTAGTCACTTGACCTGGGAACAATTTTTTTCTCCCGGTCCGTGTTATTCCTTTCGATATAGTACGAATCACACGATGTTCAATTGCATATAGTGCAACTTCGTTTTCTTGCCGTCTGGAGATGCGGGAATGTAAGTAATAGCCTTGTGTAAACTTACGAATCTATGTCCAGAACAAAAGCCGTAGATTTTTTTTTTTTTTTTTTTTTGTTTTCCGTCGTATCAGGTGGCAGCGTCCCACGAGTTCAGTTTCCATACTACATGTGTTGCTTAACCCATCCGATGAGGACGAGTCCTGGAATGAAGAGAAACTAATAAGTGAATTACGCGCGGAATCGTCTCTGCGTACTCTACAACTATGTATGGAGTAACGTGCACATCTCTATGTTTAGCCAGTGTTCAAAGGAACTGGCAATGGAATGGCCCTCGAAAACAGAATATTTATAGTGTCCATCGCAATCTACGACACTCGCGAGTTTGGGGTGTACGTTGAATTCAGGCGGTTCTTGTCAGCATTTTGTATCCGACATCCTGGCCAAGAATTGAACTCGCTCTATTCTAGCTGCTGGCAGAAAACATCGCACACCTTGAAACAGTTTCTTTGGTAGACTTGGAAGCTATCAATCGATACAGGGTGCTGGTACTTGGGTGACTCTCGATACGCGCACCTCGAAGATTAGGAGTTTGCAGGTGAATTTAATTGCGACACGCCGATGATGCTACGATGCCTTAACATCGCATCACTACAACTCCCTATGCTACAATTTACAATCCTACGGGTGATGTTCTCTCACCGTCTTGCCATCTCAAAGAGCTTTCCTTATTTATTGCTGGCAACATAAGCGTTGGTATCAAATGCTAACTGTTCCCAATCTCAAAGTCCTACTCGTCGAAGAGGATAGACATGCTTTCGTTCCATTATTCTGGTCAGATGTCGAGTACATCCGTATGGTGGGGGGAAAATTACCAGTTTCCCCATGTAAGGCTGTTAGCGTCTGTGACTTTTTTCGCTTCTCCCTATCGCTAGCTGTGATTGATGCAAGATTTATCGTTAGGCCGACTTGCGACAGGATTAGAATATTTCTTCCTTGGTGGTATAATCGAGATGAGTGATATAGACTTCATAAGATGAGGAACTACAATTTGCAGAAGTAGAGGACAGTAGGGGCTATCAAATGGTACCATTTACCAGGGCGAACCCAGGGGTTTGGGTGTATACGGGACGCAAGTTTCTCCATATTTAGTTTAATCACCCCAGCGCTCTTGCAATATCTCTGTCCATCTTTCTCCTCGAGTCGATTAATAGATCGGGGTTGTAGTTCATGTGGACTTCCACAACTGTCAAGTCAAGACACCAGACTACGCCATACAGCCGAATGTCAAGCATTGCAGATGGCGATGGTGAATCATAGATAAAAAAGCCCGACCAAATTGACATGCACTGCACAGCGCTGATTAATAGAGAGTTTCATGATCTCGTTCGAAACGTTGACATGCGTCAAAATAGTTTTGATCACGAGTGAAACGCCTCATTTTCTATCATGTCGGATCGCACTTCCTTCTGAGATCATACATAGCGATATACCAGAGTTGTTCGTTTATTGGGGATAATACTATGTCAACTAGCCTGATAGAGCAATTAATATGAAAAGATCGAGTTGGAACGTTTCAGCTTGGGTGACATGATGTGGCGTTATCACGCTGGAAAGCCTTTGAATACTCTGTCATACTAGGATTCTGAGTATAAGTGACTTTCTCCTGGTGGTTAACGCCTTGATGAAACACAATGCAGAGGTTAAAAACAACTCGATGCTAAAGAGCGTCGACATGATGAGATCAGTGTGACCATTAGGCTGTCACTTGTCACAGCATACCAAAATCCGACATCCTATTTCCTCTAAACTACAAACCGCAACGTCAATATCTGCCATCCCAACTCCTGGCACCCCTGACATATCAAACACTTCGTATGTCAGCCCTGCCGCCGACATTCTCCATTTGCAAGCTGGATGAGCTTATCGGATACTAGGATCTTTGTTAATTTCACTAGATCTATCCTTTTAATCCAGCTCGCCAGGGGTGTGGGTTGTTCTTGGTTGTTGGGGCAAGCCGGGTATCAAGCTTTAGATCCCAAGCGCATCAGATTCGGCCAGCTAACGATAACAATAATACTTGACGTACCTGTATGGATGTGAATTGCGCCAAAGCAAGCAAGCACGCAGGCACTGATGGTGGTCTGCAGACTCACAGGCAAGGCCGAAACTCCCGAATTTAAGCCAAGGTCCGGGACATCTACGTCTTCGCCTTATCAGAATCTGCTGCTACCTCCCGCTGCAACGCCACCATTAAATGAATTTGCTATGCAGTGGCGCCGAGGGCTACGATGGATGGCTATCACGATGTCTTATTCAACGTTTCTACATTGTTTGGTAGGTGGCAGACAGTTGGACGATACTTTACTCGTCTGCGTTAGCGAAAGTTGAGCGTTTGTTTGCCTCTGATGGCATTCCGTGGCCGCCAGCTGACTACTAGTATGACCATATGGTTAGCGTTGGGTTTCTAGAGTTCCTGGTCACAGTGCCGCTCCGGGTTTTTGGAGCCAGTTCAACCATTGACAGATCGCCCCATTGCCCGAGTCCATCATCCCTGGTAACCTGAATGTTAGAAATGGACGGAGATGCGCGACTTTGAGTTATGGGCTGTGGTCCAGGCTGGTGCCGATGATGAGCCAGGCCGCTCAATATCGATATATCTGCCGTACGCGAATAATTCCCGCTTTCTGGGTACGGTGGTAGATGTGGATGCTGTCCACCTAGGTTCTGTCCGATCTCTCGCGGATTGGGCGATAAAGCGACTATTCCCGGAGAGATGCACGGCATGTAAGGGTGGATAGTGAGGGAATCCTCACGGCAAGTGATGCATGCCGAGATGGGCGCATGGTTAACACGATTTGGCGTTGTAATTCGTTAATAATTTTTGATATTAGTGTTGGCGATCGTTGAGGCGCGAGGGAGTCTGTTCTGTAACGCAAAGTCCTCTTCTTTCCTCAATTGCTCGAGCGCTGCTCATTGTTAATTGACGATGCGCCTCTGGCGAATTATCTGCGCCTCAATTTATCAATGAAGAGACGCCATGCGGCAAGGAGTGCCTATCTTATTATGGTGATTCACGGTAGGAGCCCGGCTAGTGGGGTTTATTAATGATGAGGAGTGGGATACAAAAGGGAAATAGCTGGGGTTTGGTTGCAGAGAGGTATGCTCTGGGGTCATACAGAAGGCACTAAGGATCCTCAGGGCGTTGTTGCTCGTGGGCTCATTCGCATCAACCATCAGCCATCAGTTGCGTTAAGAGTCTAGAATTGAATCCTCGCTATTATTGGCGAGATGAAGGTCGTAAAGAGAGGAAGCGCAGCTGTACTGTCTCTACAGGGGGTGTGGAAGGGAAAAAGTAAACGGAAACCGCGAGAAAAGATGCGACTCGGTTGCGTCTTTTGCCCCTTCATTTCGCGTCCACGTTGTACACCTCTTTGGGCTACGCGGATGTTATTGCATTAAGAACCACCGTGAGTAGTGCATGCGCTTCAGGTGCTTCTTGACTTTTTAGCCTTTCCTGGTATATCATGTGGGATGAAGAGTTCGTGTGCTACTGTCCTGGTTATGTCTTACCCAACTATTCTGTGTCATGAATTGCTCAAAGTTTGTATCATTGGAAATGCAACGACTTGGCATGACGATAAACGCCCGTTTCTTACGTAGTAAGTGTACCTGCAACTATCAGCGTTTGCAAGGCGAAAGAAGGAGATGCGCTTTGCGACGCAATATGAAGGGTGTTCGAATGATACACTGTGCAAAGGTTAGCGAGGTTCTTGGTAGGATAAGCCTGTCGGATGGTTCTCATGAAGGTGCCATTTTGAGACAGAGAAGACGAGAATGAGGGGTTTGAGGGGCCTGAAGAACGGCATGATGGCTGTGGATGGTCAAATTGGTTTGGATGGGGTAAGGCATGGTACGATAGACGCTGTACGAGTTCCGATAGGTGTCGTGGAAGGCTCAAAGAGAGCTGGTAATCTATCCTGGTGAGCATAGCAAGTCTAATATGCGTCATTTATAATGTATATGCTGTTGGGGGTAAATACATGGAAAAAGCACTTGTCAATCTGCGAAACGTAAGTTGTACGGCATCAGTGGTCAGCTCCCACTTTAACCCTTTAGCGTTTTATCGGGGATGTTATCGGAATAGTGTGATAGATCTGAAATACGAAAATGGGATTTGAAGAACTGGATGCTCTTGATCGACGAGTTTATTACAACTCCTATCACTGTACGAAGTTAAACATTTAAAACATCACAGAAGCACGAAAATTTCCTCTTGTTTCATTGCTTCGTAACAGGTGTTGGTGTGTGGGATGCACTGTGGCACGCTAGTGTAGCTGGTCTAATGTGCGGCGCGCTCATGACGGGACGTTAAGAAGGCTCTATGCGGTGCGACTAGTAAAATGAACTACAAGCTCGGATATCATGCACAAGAAGAGAAGTCGTCGATTGAATGGCTGCGGGCCGAGCTTCGGATGTAAATAGGCCAAATCGCTGTCATAATACCTCATAAAGAGAGTTTTGCCCTTAAAACATTGCACGAAGGAGAGTTCCGGCAATTTGTGGCGCAGCGCATGCCCAAGTATGTTGGACACGAAAGAGGCGACGTCGACCGGGCGGTGGGCGGCTTACCAAGCGGCACACACGGCCATAAAAGGCAGTCGTTTAGCTATAGAGGGCAGTCAGTGAATGACGTAAGGGACAAGTCTGGGCGGAGCGTGAATCGGTGCGGTAGCCTGTCTCTCGCAATTGCACAAGACAGAGCGTATGACACCGTCGACAATGCCGATTTGTCAGCCAGCCATGCATATATAAACCTCACAGTCCTCACATCGCCCTATCACCCTCCCTTCTTCTTTCCCGCCCTCGCCTTCTCCGCCTCGGTAACCCGTGCCCCGTCTCTGCACCCACCCTAACAACATCTCTTCCGAGCCTCTCGATTCCCCGTTTGCGAAATGCTCTCCGCGGTCTTTTATTTCTCCTCTTTCTCTCACACTCTCCTTCTCGTCGCCGCCTCAACCTTCTTTGCGTACATCTTCATCCGAATAGTCTACAATCTCTTCTGGTCTCCTCTTAGCGCTATCCCCGGCCCTTGGTACGCCGCCGTTTCGGACTTCTGGCTCACTGCGCACGTCCTCCGTTTGGAGCAATGCAAGACGATCCAGCATCTTTTTGAAATTTACGGTCCGGTTGTTCGCGTCGGCCCTAATAAGGTAGTCTTCCGCGACGTCACCACTATGCGCAGTGTCTACTCTGTGCACAAATTCGACAAGAGCCCTTACTATAAGAGCCTTCTAACGTTCGTCTGTTCACAGACTTTATCGTTGATTATCTAAGCGACCATCTAGGAACGACAATGACCACGCGTGCGTGATACTGCGCATATACGAAGGATTTTGACTCTATCTACTCGTTCGCAGCATGACAACACTCGAACACTCTAGACATGCTATCCGTCGCAAGGGCTACGCGCCACACTATACGATTACCAACCTCGCCAAATTTCAGCCTGAACTTCATGAGGCTACTTACGAGCTCGTCAATGTACCGTATAATCGCATTATTTTGGGTGCTTTTTGCTGACAAGACACAGGCCCTTGAAGACATTGCCGGCAAGGAACCACTTGAATGCCTGACGCTTTTCCGCCATCTCATGGTTGACGTTGTGACGTCTATTTCATATGGTTATCAGGCAAATGCGATAAAGAATTGGTCCTTGGGTCAAGAAAACCCGCTTTCAATGGCAATAAATGACTTCCCAAAGCGCGGGATCTTGGTAACCGAAGATAAATCTAGTCAGTACCATTCTTGCTGACCACCTTTTCTGACCAGCGCAGCGCGGTTCCAACGTGGGCATGGAGCTTGGTCACTCGGATTCCTAACAAGCGTCTGAGACAGCTCTGTGATTCAGATAAAATCATGGCTGAAGTACATATAATTCATCTTTGTTTTGTGATCTGACGATGGCGCTTTTAGTTCGTCAGCGCTCGAGTTTACGAGATGCGTGCCCAAATGAACGCAGGAAAAATCGGAGATTGTGAAAAGGTTCCGTTGCTCCAACGTCTCCTGCAATATCGTTATTCTTCAGACGGACCAATGCCCGATCATGACATTGTATCAGAGTGTATGGGTCATTTGTGAGTTTCTGTTGCTCTTGATATTCCGATTGTGAACAAACATTGGTATTTCAGGGTTGCCGGTGCGGATACCACATCCACGACACTTGCCTATCTATTCTGGGAGTTGAGCCGGCGTGCTGACATTGCCATGAAGCTTCAAGCGGAATTGGAAGATGCGATGCCAGACTCGCGACACCTTCCCGATATCTCAGCGATACAAGAATTGCCGTACCTCAATGCTTTTATTAAAGAGGGTAAGCAAATTACAGCTTGTCCCTTTACTGGCATGAGCTAACTGGATATCTAGGTCTTCGTCTCTATAGCGCAGCGCCGAGCCTTCTTGAGCGGGTGGTACCGTCGACATCTAAGAATGGTGTCTCCAACGATAATTTTGACCTGAAGGGCTATGGTCTTCCTCCGGGCACCGTCGTATCTACGCAGGCTTGGTCGATGCATCGTGACGCTGACGTGTTCCCCGCACCGGATGTCTTCATGCCCGAGAGGTGGCTCGAGTCATTTTCGAGTCACGAGGAATTGACAAGAATGACCCAGTACATGATGCCATTTGGGACTGGCACTCGGATCTGTGGTGGACATAACCTTGCTCAAATGATGTTGAAAATAGCTGTAGCTGCGTTGGCCAGGAACTTTGACGTGGCCTCCCCCCCCGAGACAAATGAGAGGAGTATGGAGATTAAGGACAGCTTTGTGCGTTTAGGCCGATCGCTTGATACTTTTGTTGATCTGTGTGCAGGTTATTTTCCCCGCTGCTATGCAATGCAAGTTAATTTTCAATTCGCGTCATGAATGATTGCGCTACCTCTTGCTATCTTTTTGATATCGTGCGATTCTTTTTCGTTTTCGTAGCACGCTATTGTGTATTCTGGGATGTTTTTAACTGCCCGTAACTGGTTGTACATGTACATGTACCTGTGGTACCGTAGATACTGTAGACGCTCCTTACCTTGTATTTTATGTTCTTTTTAATGGGGATTAGGGAATCTGTGTATAATAATCAATTGACCCTGGAACTGTTTATACAAGAAGAGCTACGACAGGAGTAAGTACGACTTGGTGACTTTATGCTATAAGTTGATATTGACAGGTTCCCTGATTAGAACTTTGCACTCGTCCAACTCGATTCGGAACCGAGCTCACCATTTGAGCCACGGTCGTCATCAGAACTAAGCTCGAGTTCGGAGAGCGTTGGTGAGAAGACGTTAGAAGGGGGCGACCGAGCGTTGGTCTGATAGCTGTTCGTGAAAGAATAAAACATAGACGAAGAGGATGGTGATCGTGGCGAAGGTGGCGTATTTGGCCGATCCCTCATCCTGAGAGGTAATCGGACCGTTGGAACTGATCCTGGCTCTGTACCAGCAGCATCAACATTGACTCTTGTCATCAGTACAGGAATAGCCACATTCTGGAGGGGAGGCGGGGAAAGCTGGATAGACGGCGACGAGTGGCCTTGCAGATCAAATTCCGAGCCCAGGCTAAACACTGAATCGTGTTCGGATTCGATTCCGGAATCCGATTTCGACGAGGGGTGGGAGACGAGTTCGATGCCTTGTTCTTGGTCAAGGGAGATGGGGAAGACTTGGGAGAGGCTTGGGATGGGAGGGTGAGCCCGGTTGGGGTTGGTGCGAGGGGCTTGTGGAGTACGAACAGAGGATGTGGGCGAGGTAGTGGGTTGGAGTTGGAATTGCAACGGCTGGAAGGCTTGTGGAGACAGAGCTCGACCTCTCAGTTTCGAAGCCGGGGACACGGAAGAACCAGAGCGCCGCCGAGGTGGCGTCGATGGTTGAGATACCATAACGTCGTTCCCTCGGTCATCCTTTGGTCCCACAGCTGACGTCACGTGCAAAGGCAGTGAAAGAGGAGATAGGGTCCGATCTGAGAAGGGGTTGACCCTCATGACTAGACTTTCCTCCAGGCTGTTCTCATTCGTACCCATAGTAGCCACAGAAGGCGCCGCATTGGTAGTAAAGGATACGATAGATCCCCTGTTGTTGTTGTTGTTGTTGTTGCTTGCCTCACCTGGACGACGGGGAAGAGGAGAGACTTGTGCAGGAGGGGTAACACGTTGGTCCTGGCCTTGAGATTGCTGGCGATGGGGAGAAGACCCAGACGGTGACGAAGACACGGTGGAAGTTGGTGTTGTTGGGTTAGAGTCGATTACGACGTGGATTGGACGGAGGGGGGTTTGTGGGATAGGTTGGTTTGGCTGGGCGCGGCATGAGGAGATGATATGGTAAGATGGTAAAAGAACGTACCTCATCCAGGACGTTGAATGGTGTCTGTACAGCCCAGACATTCTCCTCGTCGTGGTTGTATCCGCCGAGCGCTGTTCCAGTTCTCTGACCACGTCCATCTCGTTGCGTTCCAAGCCGTCTTCTCAACGACGTCCGCAGTCGAACCGCATTCCTCCATTCGTCCACTTCTTGCGGCGTGAAACCCGTGGTGGATACCGAATCCAAAGTTGGGATGAACTGTCTCGCTGGTGGTTGGTCTATCACAGGGCCAGGGGGGGGATTTCCAGTATTATCGTTGCCTTTACACAGGTTTGGTCAGTCGTCATCATTGTTGGAGGTAAAACCCTTGTCTTTACCTCTAGGTCCGTTTCCTCTTCTGTGCCTGGCTCTGTCTCGAGCCCGAGTCGCATCATTGAGCGGGATCTCCGAAACCGGATCCGCCAATCCTCCCGCTCTCCTCTCTCTTTCTCTCCTAGCAGCTTCACGCCGCTCGAGAAAGTCTTCGGCGAGGCGCTCGAGGACTGGTGCGATGTGGGGTTCATAAACGTACTGCAAAGTGTATGGTGAGTTATTACCCAATGGAGAGGTACGTAAAGAGGGAGACACCCACCTGGTAAAGTACATAGCCAGCTGCTACAGCTGTAGCACTCGCTGCTAAATACGCTGCTATGGGTGCGGGCATTGTGATTGAGGTTGAGGTTGAGCGTTAAAGTTGATTGTTGTCTCAATTGCTATCACTACAGACGATTGCTGCTGCTATCAACGTTATGGTTTCTAATGGTTCCTGAGAGTGCGTTGATAAGAGTCGAGGTTGGATGTGACAAAAAAAAAAAACGTTGAGTGGTTGGTCAAGTGAAGGAAGGCGTCTAAGAGTGAGTGAGGCGCCAAAGTTGTCTTAGGTTTAGGGTGAATGTGATGTTCTGGGGTGTTCCTGTTAGGCAGTGCCGGCCCGGGCCTTGTTCTTTCCAGGCACCCAAATCTAATGTACGGGAAAGGTTGAAAGCAAAATGCCGCCACGATGTCGTGGTGAGGAGGAGGAGGAGGAGGTGGTGGTGGTAGTAGGCCCAACGAGAGAGAGATGGCAGAACCCCTCGGGCGCAGTCGCATCAGCGAGCTGTCAATATATTGAATATGGATGTCAGCTCCTGTGACTACGCTAGCGCTGACCAAGGAAGAAGAAGACGATAAGTATGAGAGAGGCCACGATAACGGGTCTGGTCTGGTCTACAGATACACTGGTGTACTAGTTGGGAAACGTGAAGTTGTCGTTGTCCAAGTGTTAGTAACTAAAACTTCCAGCCACAACTGCGGTTAATCCCCAGGGGCCCAAGCACCAAGATTAAAATTGGCCCAAATTTCCCCCCTTTTAACTCCTCTCTTCTATACGTATATATACGCTTTGGGGATTGAACCAAACGATACAAGGACGCAGCTTCAAGTTGCAGTATCGGCGCTGTCCTTGGATGGCTGGGCACTGGATCATCGATTATGGACGGTTGCGACTCATGCGAAGTGCACATCACTTCATCCACATATGTCATGTGTACCGTAATACAAAATACTCAGGAAAAAAAAAAAATCATGCTCTCTGTCGGGGAGTCGAACCCCGCTTTCGCGCGTGACAGGCGCGTGTACTAACCGATATACTAACAGAGACTTGCTAACATTCCCCCCCTAAATTAACCATAGCCATGAATAAACTGTTCCCCTCCCATTTTTGCTATTTCAGTAACAGATACCATACAAGTATCTCGGGAAATGAGAGATGATAGGGTATATGTATGGAAAAGTAAAAGAGATTCAAAGTCGTTCATGTCGTCAAGAATCAAGAGCAAGAGCAAGAGGGGAAAAAAAAAAAAAATCCAGAGACGATGATGATGGTGATGATGGTGATGATGAGTGATAATGATGATGATGATGATAGTGATAATGATGATAGTGGTGGCCAGGAGGATAGAAGGGAGATCTAAGGTCGCCCACTTTTGCCTGGTGACGATGTTCAAGGGCTATGTAATATCTTCGTCACCGTTTTATCGCTCTTCCTCGTCCTCCGTCGCCAGCCGTGGCCTTAGTTGGCTCTGTTGAGAATGTGCAGGTACTCGAGCGGCATCACGAGCCTCGGGAGAAGGAATCTCCTCTCGCTCTTCCCGTAACGCATCCTGAGGTGGAGGAGATCCAGTAGACACATCCTCGTTCCCTAGCCCTTCCTCATCTTCCTCTTCAAGAGGAACCGGCGACGAAGAAAAATACCTTCCAAAGAAAAACGTCTCTCCTCCTCCCGATCCGCCTTCTTCCAACCCTGCAATCCCCGTCCCAGTATCAAACGTAGGACTGAAACCAGAATATGTCCTTCTCAACCTCGGAGCTCTGACTCCTCCAACCAACCCCACGGGTACACTGTACCCGTGTACAACCACCCCTTCTTCATGATCCGTATCCTCGTCACCTGCCTCCTCGTCCTCATTGTTGTTGTTGTTGTTGTTGTCAGACGAACCCGATATGAGCGACGTTTCGGATCCAGATGCAGAACCGGAGTATGAGTAGGGGTAGGGGTATGGGTAAGCATACGGATACACGTAAGAGTTCGACGTGTAAGGGTACGATGACTGTGTTTGGTTCGAGTTCGGGTATGGGTAGGACTGCGTTGAGTTCGGGTTCGGGTTGGTTAGAGATATCCTGTACCGTGTTGGCCAGGGTGGGTTGTTCGAGTTTGAATTGGAGAGGTATCGGGAAGAAGAGGAGGCTGAAGCGGATGGCGACGACGATGGAAACTTGTATGGCGGATAGGATGATACGGCTGTTGAGAAGAGTGAGTAGATATGTAATTTTGATGGTGAAGTTTGTCCCTGAGGCTGAGGCTGAGGCTGACGTGTCGCCGTCGGTGCAGGAGACGAGAATAAGCCTTCCATAGCCGATTTACACGGTGTATATAGCGATCCAAGGGGGTTACCGCTACCATCACATCAGACTCGACATCAAACAAAAATACAATACTACACCGAAACACGTACCACATTGCACACCCCACACCCTCCCTCACACACCCACACGAACTGCGCACCGTCCGCCCCACGGCGAGCGATTCAAAGTAACACGAATCGAGGTGGACGACCGAGTCAGATGCCTTGGTTTTGGCTGTCCACATGCCCAGTTTCGGTCGTGGAGCAGCTTTGGTGTGAATGATGGCTCCGCAGCCGTTCGTAGATATATGGGGATCCGATCCTGAAAGACGTCTCGGTTTGGGTGAAGAAGAGGGGCGGTTTAGGGATGACTTTGGTCTGGGTGGGTAGAGTGGTAGTATCGATGGGACAAAAGCCGACGAGCAGGGAGACGGGTGGTGGAGATGGTCCGAGTCCGAATCATAGCCTGCGTCGTGCAGTGGGTTGGTGTGGGAAGAGGTCAAGTCCTGCCCTCCACATCGAAGGACATACCTGTACTCGTCCTGCTCGTCCCTATCCAGATCAAGCGGGGGTGCGACGGGGAAGGGGAGTGCCAGTTGTGGTTGTGGTTGTGGTTGTGGTTGTGGTTGTGTCTGAGGTTGCACCTGGGGCTGACCCTCCTCGCCGTCCTCATAGGGAACGAATACCTCCCACCTGGACGGCCTCCTCCTCCCAGGAGGGCTAACAGCCGTATAATGCGAGCCTGTAGATCCGACTCCTCCTAAAGCGCCCGTCGGGATCTGAGTAGCACTCCCAGAGCTGTGATGATCATTGCGCTCGACTCGAAGTGCCCCTCTCCTTCTCAGCCTGGACGCTTCCCCGGTTCCCCGCACCAAATCCGAGAGCACGATGTCGTCGTCGACTTCTTCCTCCTGTTGCTGTGTAGTCGTGGGCTGCTGCTGCTGCTGTACCGGTGCGACCGATGAATGGTGGGCCCGTGTGGTTGCAGGGACTGTGTTGTAGATGAGCGGCATGGAGAGTGACGTGCCAGGTGGTGCGCTGCGACTCAAGCATAGAGCCTCCGCACATTAGGTAAGCGCTTCTGATTGGCTGTGCTGTCTTCGGTGGGCTCGACTTGGCTCAGCATCGTAGTCGTTGGCCTAAGCTTGGTGTCGGTGCTGGCTGGCGCACTATCACTCAAGCTAACGCCTAGATGGCCGTTATTGCGGAGGACGAGGGTTGCCTGGATCCGACAGCCAATAAGAAAACACCCGGGGAGCACGGACGCCGTCTTCAATAGACAAACGTGCGTGCGCCTTTTTATCACAAAAATGACGCTGCGCCGTCCTCTAATTTCATTCCCCCCATGTCCCCTTACCCCGACAAACTCCCCGAACAGACCCAGGACCTCAACGAAAGCCCACGCCCCCGGTTTTGGCTCTGGTTGACGAGAGCCGGAGTGGTATTTTCACTTACGTGGATATTTTTTACCTGCGACGGTTCGAGATGGAGTTGGGTATCGAGTCGGCCCCTTCCCCATGTCGGCGCTTTCGACCTCTCGGTGACGATTAATGACGATCTCCCGAGAATACCAAAAGAGTTTCCTTTCAAGATCCCAGTCCCACTCGAACTCCAAAGGAATTGGGGGGCGTATACCCCTTGGTTTTCCGTTGCGGATTATAGACCTGCGCCAGAGTATTGTGATATTACCCAAGTCCGTTGTCTATCTCCTCCGCCAGCGCCTTTGCTTAAAATTAATATGACAGGTCAATATCGTACGTTCATGCTTCTGCCATGGTAAATAAAGTTGTTAAGCGCCGCCGCAGCTTCAAAGGCATGGAGCACGCTATCCCACTAAGGGGGCGCACCGCGGCATCGTCACCGCTCTCAACAAACTGACATCCTCTCGGCCTTACACCCATCCTCTCCTTCTCTTTCTGAAAGACTATGAATACGATCTTGGAGTAGATGAGCTGGTCCACTTTGGTGTAGAACAGTAAGCATATTTTACTCCTTCCCCCCACGTGGATTGATGGGGTGACGACCTCCTAGAGCTAAATTTACGGGAAAAGAAACGTTTAATCGTTACCAACACCTTGTGAGCAAGGATAATATACCCTTTGTACGTGCAGCGTCGAAACAACGTGTCGTCGATTCTGCTACGAATTGGACTGTGGGTATGTCTCCTCCGTCCCATCACACACTGCACATCTTGAGCTCATCCCGGTTCCATTCTAGGCTTTGCAGAAGCCTCCAACCACCTATATGAACCCAAACTCGACGTCATCCTCGACGAAAGCGTAAGTTTCCCTCTCTCCCACCTCATCCAACCCACTCACTCCTCTCTCTCTCTCTCTCTCTCTCTCTCTCTCTCTCTCAAGAAAAATTGCACACTAGACAACAACCAATGCCCCAACGCCGGTGATTCCGACTTTGCCGTCGATGAGTGGATCTCACGCTACGCCTACCCCATCGCACAACGACTCAATGCCATCGCACCCACCGCCAACCTCACCCCTGCCGACATCTACGGACTGATGGATATCTGCCCTTTCGAATCTGTCGCCAAAATCACCTACTCACCCTTCTGCTCTCTCTTCTCCCTGGAAGAGTTCAAATACTTTGAGTATGCATTTGACTTGGACAAGTACTATGGTACGGGGTACGGGCAGCCCCTAGGGAGAGTCCAAGGCGTGGGGTGGGTGAATGAGCTTTTGGCAAGGTTGACTGGGAGAGAGGTGGAGGACCATACGCAGACGAATCGTACGCTCGACGGCGACCCAAAGACGTTCCCGTTGGACCGAAAGATCTACGCCGATTTTTCGCATGACAACGAGATGATCGCAATATACGCTGCCATCGGTTTGTTCCCCCAATACACCGCACTCGACCCTTCCCACCTCGACACGAACCCAAACCGAACGTGGGTTGCCTCCAAGCTCGTCCCGTTCGGTGCACGTATGGTGGTGGAGAAGCTGGGATGTGATGTGGAGGGAGTGGAAGGGAAGAAAGAGTTTGTGAGGATATTTGTGAATGATGCGATCCAGCCGCTCGAGTTTTGTGGAGGTGACTATGTGGATAGGATGTGCGAGCTTCGGGAGTTTGTGAAGAGCCAGAGCTATGCGAGGCATGATGGAGAGGGTGATTGGGAGGCGTGTTTTGATAGCGTTCCACAGGTACCGTCATGAATGTTTGATCTTATTATACCCATATCTACTAACCAATCCCTATCGTATCGTAAATTATATCATATGGTATCATTATGTTCCCAAAAACCGCTCTAGCGTACCCACCATTCGCAAATACACCCCAGGCGACGTACTAGCACCCTTCCCCGCAGTACCCACGTACGTCCGTATAGCACCTCTAGTCAACCCCGTGACATAATCTTCAAGATACTTGTCATACGTGGAATGCTTGATACTCGTCAGAGAAGTCACCCGCGACCGAAGGTCATCACCCGAGCTCGTCTTGTTCCTCTTATTCGACGTCAAGCCCAAATCCACTATCGCCAGGTTCAGTTCGCGACACACCCCATTCAAAACGCCAAGAAATATCTGCGGACGGCCTTTGTCCAGTAACTCGGGGTGGACAAAGAACCGGTACGGTTTGGGGAGGTAGAGTAGACGCGGGTGAGTTTTGGTGGGCGTTGTGCCTGGGTGTGAGAGATCAAGACCTATTCGGGGGGACTGGTATACGGGTAGTTCTGAGGTGGTTTGAGGACAGGAGCGGGGTTGAAAGCAAAGAAACGACGAAGAGGAGGAGGAAGGAGAGAGGAACGCGTCCCTCCCATTCCACTTATTCTCGACCAAGTCGACGATGGAGCTTGCACCACTTGCTTGGAGAATCTCGTCCACGAGTAGGGACGGCCCACAGATGACCTTGAGGTCCGGAAGACGACGGAGAGTACGTAGGAGGATTCCGCCGCAGATAACACTCGGAGATTGGTTCGAGTTTAAATTTAAACTTGAAGCAGGGGGATTATCGGACGGGGTAGGGTTAGGAGGGAAGAACCGGGAGTTGTCCACGCTCGAGGTCAAGGATGAAGTAGAACACGCAGGCGGTGAGGCGTGTCTGGCTATAGTGAGGTCGAGCCCTTTCCTCGACCCACCTCGGTAGCTGGTTAAACTCGTCAGGCTGCGGTGAGAGTCGGCCGAGCGTTTTGGGGCGCGGTGGAAGTACCTGTACGTGTAAAAAGTATGGGTTGGCACGTCCGAAGCTCGAGTTTAGCATACGGTAACGAGTTGGGTGGAGGGGCGCTTACCATTGCCCGCCTATACGCTGTTCCTCGCTGCCATGCGTGAACGGGTCTTCGTGTGTACCTTCTATCCACAGGTAGAATTCGAGTTCGAGAACCTGGTATGTAGCTGTGGTGGTTACGCCGGTAGAGGAAGGTGACCCCACAACCAAGTCGTAATCGCACAAGATGGCGTTGGCGATAGATTCGAACCGTGCTTGGATAGTATCCTGGGAGGCATTTTCGAGGTCAGCGATGTCGACCAGGCGAGAGAGCAGCTCCAAGTTCGAGTCTGGTTTGAACCTTTTCCTCTGCGTATCAACAAGATGGTCCTTGTCGGCGTCGGCGTCGTTGTCGTTGGATTCCGCGGGTCGCTTCTTGGGAGCGTTCATGGTCTATAAACTGACGGGAAGGGTCCAGGAGGACGTAATTTGTTGGTGAACCTGAGCCCGCTGGCCGAGCTCAAAGCTCAGCGCTCAGCGCTCAGTACCGCGGACGATTCCTTTCCCTCGAGCCTTACTGGGAGGTGAATCTGTTGCTATTGTTGTTGGCAGCGAGAAGAGGTTAGCAGTGAAGAAACATACCGGACGCGGTCGTAGATTATTCACACATCTCATGTAATGCATTCTGTCGCCTAGCCCAGGTGATATTCACATCGAAAATAGTGTGTGCAAATGTTATGATAGTACAAGGAACAGTCACTTTTTTTTTTTTTTTTTTTTTTTTTTTT
>JNHY02000269.1:0-17252 GCA_001691755.2 Amanita polypyramis BW_CC | reverse complement strand
TGTCCCTGCAGCCATGAGCACTAGATTGCTGCTGTAGTACACATCTGTTTGCTACTCAACAGTTTTTAGCAGGAGGACACTCACCAGTAGTAGCCAGTCCTCATCCTTTAAACAATGTATTTGTACATGGAATCCATGTAAGGTCTTTATCAAATAAAATGGTTTCACTTCCAATTACACTCAGGCTTGGGAAGAATTATAGGTTCTAACTTTTCTGCACAAACCCTACTCTAGTACATGTTAAGGAGAAGAGGTATATTCCTTCTTCATTCTCGACAAGTCAAGGAGTAAGACTTGACCATCAACGCAACTTAATACAGCACGATCTTTGTGGAATGCAAATCCACATATCCGATACTCTTGAAAGATGAACGTCGCTCGTCTGTAATACCCTCGGCTAGCACCAAACATCATCCAGCGATCTTGATCCATCCAGAATTGAAAGCCGTCGCTGATTCCCCCGATGCCTGAAGGTGCATCAGGGTTTTCTTCGTTTACGCAAGAAATTGAGTCCGCGAGGATCGGTAACTCCTGCTGATGATCACCCGCAGCTGAAGTAACCGGCAAGGCGTTTTCGAGGTTCCAAGTCCGGGTGAAATTGGGCGTGCGAGTGACAACCTGGTTTCCTTCATCACTAAAACTGATAGTCTTCACCCAATCCTGTTCCAAGAGTATGATCAGGGTTTGACCTGTCATGACATCCCAGATTCGCACTGTACGATCGCCACTTCCAGAGGCGAGGAACCGATTGTCTGGTGAAAAGGCTAAAGAGTAAATTCCCCATTCATGACCTTTCAGGGGCCTGCTATGTCTCCCTAGAGCGGAATCCCAAAGGTGAACAGTTTGGTCATTATGATCGCCTCCAGTGGCAAGCCAGGATCCATCTCCGGAGAACGCTCTCGCAATTACCCAGCCCGAATGGACCACCGAGTCGTCATCTGTATCGCCGAGACGCGTAATATCCCACAGCCTACATGTACCATCGGAGGATACTGAATCATGAAGAAATTTAGGACGGGAAAGATATCCTGGAATAGATTTCTTTTACCTGAGGATAAACGCGTCCCCTGAGGATTGAACGCAAGTTGTCTCACTCCCTGATGCCTAAAAATCGCCGAGACTTGCCCATCTGAGCAATTCCAAAGGATGATGTTACGCCAACCTCGTCCAGGGTACGCCAGGATCTTCCCGTCGGGTGAAAAGGCCATTGTAGGAACCTTATCCTCAGAGTCGTGCACAACTACGTCGGTCCCGCGAGGTAGGTTGCAAATTTTAATGCCACTGCTTTCAGAAGCTGAGGCAAATTTCAGACCTTCGAAATCATTGATAGCAAGGCTAAGAACAGCGGTAGTATGGAGCTCGAATTGCTTGAGTTCCGCACCCGTACTTCTGCTCCACAATCTGACAATTCCGTCTTTCGAACCAGACAGAATCTGAGTACCATCCGGAAGAACAGCGACAGACGAGACGGGACTATCGTGGCACGGTATGACGAGCGTGCAATCTTCAGACGTGGCGTCCCAAATGCGAATAGTGCCATCTTCGGCGCCGGAGACAAAAATGTGGGGGTTCCTAGATGAGGCCGAGAGGCATGTGACGGGCTCCGTATGCCCTTGATAAGTCCTGATAGAGGCGCCGGAGATGACATCCCATAGTGTTATGGTCTTAGATTTGCTTCCCGATACTAGGCGGCTGTCATTTGACAAGAATGTGATGCTCGTGATTTCGCTGCCGCCAGGTTCTTCGAGCACCAAGAGCCGACTGGCTGACAGCGCATCCCACACTGCGGTAGTACCCATTGTGTTCCCAGTTGCAAGACGAGATCCGTCTGATGCATACGCGACAGCATTCACCCCACCCCCACAAGCTATGGCAGATAAACAAGGCGACCACTGGCGATCCACCCCAACTAAGACTCGGACAGCATTATCGGCTTCTTGTTCGTATGTCTTGAAGAGAAGGCTACCGGGAGGAGCAAATGGTAAAGCCGTGTGGTAGACGTGCATCGCACTCTTTGTAATAACCTCTTGGTGTGAGACTATTAGGCGGTATCCGTCGTACAGTATCTGAATAAGTCGATCGTCACACTTTGAACGAACCTTTGATATCATTAGAGAACGAGTGTCCCTACAAAAAACATTATACTCACAGCCCAGTCATAGGCATCCCGCACACTAGAAGCCGCAAGGCCTGATAGGTTTAAGACCAGCTCATGATCTCAAACCAGTTTAACAGCTTATGGAAGGCGAAATGCGTCAACGCCTCTGTAACTTCCTCATCACCCTCCGCGACTTTGATAAGGTGGGATGCCCAGTGACGACAAGAATATCGTACTTCGGCTGGGACCTGCTCAGCGATTAGCTCTGATAATGAATCAATCCCATCATTCAAGTCAGAGTAATCCCCAAGCTCAAGGATATCGCGCCTCAAAACGGAGAGCATGACTTCCAGGCACCGCAGGACTAGGCGCTTTTCGTGGGTAGGAATATCCACTAGGAATATGGGGTCAGAACAGCGAGACGCATCGGTGATGAAGTCGGGAAAAGAAGGATGGTAAATACGAGGAGCTTGTTCAATGGTCGAGGGAGTAAGAATAATGGAGTGGAGATGGTAAAGAGCATCCAAAACATCGTCTTCCTCATATTGAATAAAGCAAGCTAGAGACCTTATCGACAGTGGATTACGAAGCAGGACGATACTCCCCACAACCCAATGAAAACGGAGAATCAGGTCTTCCTCAGTGTCTTTAGGCAGCGCACTTCGTAGTACCTGGAGGTAGAGTTGATCCAACTGTGCATAAGGCTTTGCATTCACGGCTGCTCGCGCGCCGAGCAAAACTTCCAACTGCTTCCGGGGATTTCGGACACGGGTATTTCCAATAAACCTCAGCGAAGTCGCTGCATACACAAACAACTTTCCAGATTTTTCAACCAAGGTCTCCATCTCTACTCCTGGCGGCCATTCACCTTTCGGTGGCCACTTGAGTTGTTTGGGAAGTGCTTGGAGGCTACTTTCGACGAAAAGGTGAATATCACTTCGGACGATACTCTCTTCAATATCGTGTAAGATATACTTTGCATGGTTGTGATTTTCATCGAATATGTTTCTGATATGGTGCTCTGGTCGGCTTGTGAGAAGGACGCGAAAGGCGAACGGTACACGAGAGATGTGGGCGAGAAGAAGCTGCAGGATTTCAGCCGCTTCATCTTCTGGTGCACACTCGTCCAACGCATCAATCACGAGAAGAACGATGTGCTTGCGATCTGACAAGCCTGAGCGGATTAAAGGTCGGACAATGAGCTCTTCGAGTTGTATCTGTCGAGAGCGGTGTCCAAAGTCTACATCTCTTTGTAGAGCCTCGCCGATGGAGGACTTGAATATGTCAGAGGATTGAGCCAGTTGATATGCAAGAGTAGGGAACACCAAGGACGATTTTCGAAGCTGTTCGTCGTCCCGGGAGAAAAAGAAGCTTCCTCCCAGTATGCCCCGATTATCCGCGTATTCAGCGATCGTTTTGGCGACAGTAGACTTCCCTATGCCTGCGAGTCCATTCAACCAAAAGAGCCGAGGTTGCGAGCTATCCGAGTTGGTTACCCAGGATTTGACTGTCTCTAGGATGGCAACGCGAGTGCCTTCAAGGCAAGAGGACGGCCCTCCTGCACGTCCAGAATTGTAGCCCGCCTCGACTGCACGGGGAAGTTTAGTAACGAGATCTGACCGCTCTAGAAAAAATTTAAATGTGGGCCATAGGTACCTGGTGGAATACGTACTTTCAAAAACTTTATCAGACGCAATAACCTGGTTAGATTTTAGAATACGATTCGTGCATGACAATGTTGCTCACTTACCAACAAGAGTTTTTCCTGCTGTGCGTTCGATATCTGACCGCGAACTTGACAACTGAGCTGAAAACCAAGCTGTCAACGAAATAAGTCATTGAGGATGGTGGTGGAGGAAGGACCTGGAATTTTTCGATGGCAAGCCGTATGTTTTCGGTAAGCCCCTTCAAACCGTCTTCGTCACCTGTAGCCTGGACAAAGCGTCGAATTTTCCAACGAGATGAAAACGAAGCCCACTCTTCCATCAACGTTTTCAGTTGGCTGGAATTGGATGTACATCAATGAACGGATTCGGAATACTGGTACCATACATTGAAAGTTTCTCTACGTCAGCGCGTAATCCAAGTGGGATGTCATCACCGGCCATATTCGAAAGTGGGGTTAAGGCATTATCGAGTATGTAAGTAATGTGTCCTTGGAGCTCCTTGATTCTTTCCATGTTCGCGGACGTGACCTGATCAAGACGTAAAAATGCCGAGTCAATAGTGGGGATGAAAACCAACATCGATACCCTTCATTATTTGCAGCGTGATATCAATAGCACCTTTTGCACCTGGTATAGGAAGTCCGGCAATAACCTTGCTTGTTACTTCCAGGGCGAGAGTAAAACCAGATTTTGCCACTTTCAATGCATCCTTAAGATCGTCATGTTTTGAAGCCTGGACTTGTGGTGGTAGAGTTGCGATCTTGCGATCGTCGTACACAGGCGGCCCAACTTCGGTCTCACTCTGATTATCTCCTTCCACATGGTCATATTTCTGACCCGAAGTCCGAATCTCCTCCGCAGCAGGCAGCTGATTAGGTTGGGGGGCCGATCGTCCTTCGTCCTCGTTCTTGTTCCGGTTTTCGATGTCGGTGAGTTTCGCGAGTGATGTATTGGGCTGCTGCGCACTAGGCGTTGGCGTATGAGGGGGAGGGGCATCTGCTTTTTGAGTATTTTTCTGTGCCCGTGTTTGCGGTGGGCGATCTGTGGACTTCTTTTGAGTTGTCCTCGGTGAGGAAGCACGTTCTTGCTGCGAATGCCGCTTTGGGCGAAAGAGACTTTTCAATATGTTCATGGGTGAAGAAGGTATTAGTTAGTAGTGGGAACAGGAGGCCGAACGTATCACTATCGTTCGGCACCAATTCCATGCAGTCTGGGAAGCTCCCAGTCTATAAATCGTCGGTAACAGGGGGACATCTTAACGCCGGTTCCCAGAAGCTGCAAACCAATGTCACCCAATTTGATGAATAAAAGATCCGAAAAACCGGTTCAGGTCCGCAGACAATGTTCGATCTTAGAGCGGATGTAGCACGTTCAACCCCGTTTAGCTCGTGCTGATACGGCACTGGCCACCGGCGATTTGCCGTTAGTTCACATCCATGACGTGCACATACGAAGCTAGGCTACGTAGTGCCGATAGCCTGTAGAAAGTGACAGCCTGGTTTGACTGCTAATGGCCTAAATAAGGGTGATCAACAATAAAAGTAGCCAACGTTCATAAGAATGTAAGCTCGCCATGACTGGTGTTTGAATAGACTTTATAATATTGTGCAGATATTAGGGTGTTGAACGGCCTTGGTCCCTACTACTTGATATGTCGAAGTTAGCGGTGGTGGGGTAAAGACTGCTTGAGCGCAAGCAAGATCTGGCGCACCTTAAAATAATTACGACATCTGCTGGAGTGACGTATATGCAAGGTGCGTCCAATCGTTGGATCAAACTATGCAAGTCATTGTTATTTCTTCCGGGCCTTTAATACTGGAAGTAGCAGGAGGCAGTGAGCACAATGGAAAAGTCACGTGCAGTAGACATTTTATGATTCACCTGAGTCGACCTAGCGTCTGACCAAGAACCCTACGCGCTGTTGCCCCGAGGTCACATCGATACACACGCCCAACGCACATAGCCATGTATGAGTTCTCAGATGACGACTACTATGACGACGAGTACTATGATGACGAGATGTTTGACGCTACACAGGAGGACGATGGTAGGTGGTCTCTATCACCGCCTCATTATACCAATTTCCTGTCTTTCCATAGTTTCGGACGACGACGAAATGGACATGGACGCGGATGGAGATGACTTCAAAGTCGCTCCAAAGACGACTCGTAAACCGTATGAAATTGATTATCGTTCCCTGAGTCAGGCAGAGGTCGAGAAACTCATGCGAGATGACATTGAGAATATCTGTAGCGTTCTCGGCGTCGAAGTGCGTAGTGGCATCTCCTATTCGCAATTTTCAACAACTAATCGTGGCGTCTTCTCTAGGCCAGCGCAGCTACTCTGTTGCTGCGCCATATGTCGTGGAACAGAGAGCGCCTAGTCGAGAAGTATATGGACAATCGGTCCAGAGTTCTCGTTGAAGCGTGTATTACTCTACCGCAGCCGCAGAGTCCGCAGTCACAGAATCCTGTTAGATCGAGCGGAAATTCCTCTTCTTCCTCTCGCCGGTCTGCCAGATCCACAGCCAACAAACTGTTTGGAATAGGATTTAGCTCTAAACCTCCTTCGTCATCCACCATCTCACACTCCCCCACCTTGCTACATGTTACTCCAAAGTATACCAAATACGCCCCGAAACCTGACGAACCCTTCACTTGTCCCATTTGTTTTGATGATTCTCCTGACATTATGACGCTTTCGCTTGATTGTGGGCATGCATTTTGTATTACCTGCTGGAACATGTTCCTAATATCCAAGGTTCGAGACGAGGGCGAACACGTCATTCGCTGCATGGCAGAAGGATGTTCATTGATAGCACCCGACCCCTTTGTCTGGGATATTCTCATCTCAACAGATGCGTCTACATCCACGATCGGTCCTGGGCAACAAGAGGAAAACAAGTTGCTCTGGGCACGGTTCCAAGAGTTACTTGTACGCAACTTTGTCGGGTCAAAGAAGGAATTGAAGTATTGTCCTTATCCTGGCTGCACCAATACGGTTTCGTGCCCGTCTGGCACATCAAAATTTGGTTTGACAACAATCGTTCCGATTGTATCGTGCGGTGCTCGCGGAATTCCTGGACAAGATAGTCCGAAGGATAGTGGGCCTACCTTGGGTTTGGCGGCGAAGGAACACAAATTTTGCTTCGGCTGCACAATTGAAGATGATCATAGACCCGTTGTATGTGCTGTGGCGAAGATGTGGCTCAGAAAATGCCGCGATGATAGCGAGACGGCCAATTGGATCAAGAGCAACACGAAGGAGTGCAGTCACTGTCACAGTACGATTGAGAAGAACGGAGGATGCAAGTAAGAACTCTTTCACTCCTTTGCGGGTTCAGCTGATATGATATGTTGTCAGCCATATGACGTGTAAGAAGTGCAAGCATGAGTTCTGTTGGGTGTGCATGGGTATGGGATTCTGTTCGTCTGTTATTTACTGCGTTACCTAACGAGGTGGTAGGCCCATGGAGTGAACACGGTACGGCATGGTATAGCTGCAACCGGTACGATGAAAAGGCGGGAGTCGATGCTAGGGACGCTCAGAGCCGAAGCCGCGCCTCCCTTGAGCGTTACTTGCATGTACGTTTACAATTTTAGCAGGTAGGTGAGGATGCTGAAGATCTGTACAGTACTATAATCGGTGGGCCAATCATGAACAATCTGCAAAGTTGTCGAGGGACCTGTATGCGAAGACAGAGAAGAAGATGGAAGATATGCAGATCACTTCCTCGCTCACTTGGATTGAGGTGCAGTTCATGAAGAAGGCGGTTGAAGAGGTCGAGAAATGTAGAATGACGCTCAAGTGGACTTATGCTATGGCCTATTATTTGGCCAAGAGCAATGAGAAGGATCTCTTTGAGGATAATCAAAGGTGAGCATAGCAAGTGTGTATTCACCGTGATGAGGTAATTAACGCTGTTTATCCAAGGGATCTCGAGAAAGCTGTTGAGGACCTTTCTGAATTATTGGAAACTCCCATCGAGCCAGAGGTTATCTCATCTTTGCGACAGAAAGTCACCGATAAGACAGTAGGCATTCTTATCGCATACTCATAATCGGTATTAACGGTTTGACGTCTTTAGGTGTACGTGCAGAAGCGAAATGACATCGTATTAGAAGATACTGCAAACGGATTCTTGGAAGGTAGATGGAGGTGGAATGCTACAGTTGAAGGGTTCGATGAACCCGACATGCTCGAGCGGATCTAGGAACGCCCAAATTCTTACATTTTCTTTCTCGTACTTCCAAGTCGCATTCCAGTAATCATCTCCACCACCCACGGGCATAGCATCATCCATTCATGTCTTACCACGCGCTCTGCAATCGCAACCAAAGTCATTGTATACTTCGTGATAGTACTCCGTACAACGGAGAAATTATTTCAATGCCGGTTGGTTCGGCATCTCACGTGCCATATATGCACGGACCATCGAGCATGGGTATATAAACCTTTCATCAGCATTTTTTGTTTCTTCAGAACATACTCGAACAGGATCTGTTTACAGAAACTGACCGGGTCTCGCATTTTTACAAATGCCACAATCTTCACATCCAATCGATGACCTCTGCGCTCACCCGTATGACTGAGAACATGGCCCGCCCTTTCGGGGGATGTGGCCTCGATGACGTTATGGTTTCGCGGCTGGTCTGGCGCTTTGCGCTGGGCGGTAGCGTTAGCCAGCGGGTCGAGCGTGTGTCTGATGGATGTCTATCTCTCTTAATGTGATGATTGTGAAGTAGATGTTTACATTATTACTGTCTGTAGTTATTATGAATGAAATATGCTTACTTTCGAATTATTTTCTGCATTGCGTGGAAGAAAAGAATGGTGGGTAGTCATGTGACTTTGGCTGTGCAACTGAATAGGTAACTGGAGCCTGTGTCATTCACGGACGTGTAAGAGAGGCTGATCCGGTTACAACGCACCCCTCTTACGACCATGTCCTCCTCGGCGTCCTCGATAGCGTCGGCAACATCTTCAATAGCAGCCGCTTCCTCATCAGCGGTCACCGCGACTCTTAAAGTTGGGAAGAACCTCAAGGTGGGTTACCGATGGGTCCTTTCCCATACTGGCTTACTGACGTAGTAACGTGCTTTACCTGCGTCTTTCGTTTGTTTGCAATCCTACAACACCCGGCGACCACAGATTGTTGGGATTGTTCTTGCTATTTGTAGTGGTCTGCTAATTGGCTCAAGTTTTGTATTCAAAAAGAAAGGTCTCTTACGCTCGCAGGCGGGCGGAGTAGCAGGAGAGGGTATTGCCTATCTCAAGTCGGTGAGTGAGTGATACTTGCAAAATCGTTGTTTTTATGTCTCTCCCTCTTTCTGCCGTCGTCTTGTCGTTTGGTTGTGCTAATGTCATGTGTCATGTGTCGTGTGTGGACTGCTGATGTTGATGATATCGTTACAGCCACTATGGTGGACGGGAATGATTAGTATGTCGTGTTTCAATACGGAGTACCCGTGTGTGTGTGACGGGGACCTGATGTTTCCTGGCTAGTGATGATATTGGGAGAGGTGTGTAATTTTGCGGGTACGATTCGTTTGGTTGGTTTAAGGTCTCTTTCTTGGGCTCACTCGTATTCATCTAGCGTATGCGTTCGTGGAAGCCATCGTTGTTGTATGTTACTGTTTCCTGCTTCATCTCTGCGACATTGTTTTCGACTAAGCGCCGGTCCAGACACCGCTAGGCGCCCTATCCGTTGTCATCTGTGCCATACTATCATCAATCTTCCTTAATGAGAAACTCACGTTTTTTGGATGGCTGGGGTGTACGCTATGCATAGCAAGTATCCTAGGCTTGCTATCTTTTTTATGTCTTCTCTGACGGACCGTTCTATCTAGCTTGGCTCTGTCATTATTGCGCTCAATGGTAGTTCTTATGCATCTTGACGTTCCGTTTCACTCGTCTGACGTTATACGCAAGGACCGAAGGAGCAGTCGGTTGGGCAGATTCGTCAATTTCAGAAGCTATTTTTGTCGCCTGGCTTCCTTGCTTATGGTTCTGTATTGATTGTTGCCTCTCTGACGATCATATTCTACTTTGGACCAAAGTTCGTGTGGTGCGATTAGTGTATAGACAACGTCATCTAACATATTAAACGACAGATATGGAAAAAAGACCATGATATGGTATATCTTGGTATGCAGTATGATTGGTGGTATTTCCGTTAGTGTCACCACGGGATTAGGAGCTGCTATCGTGCAAACGGCGTTCGGCGATAATCAGGTAACTTTCGTGGCCAAGGAATGCGTGCATCGTCTGACGTTGGCGCAGTTTAAGTACTGGTTTATGTATTTCTTGCTGGGTTTTGTGGTCGTTACCCTTGGTGAGTCGGCTTTGTCATGTCTGGGTTTATACACATATTCATGGTCACAGTAACGGAGGTGTATTACTTGAATGTAGCATTAGCATTGTTCAATACTGGTTAGTGTTTGTTTTACACGTCCGGTACTTTGACTAATACTCGCTTTAGCCATGGGTGAGGTTGTACAATATGATCAGACATTCAACTCTACTGACACGCAACACCAGTTACCCCCACGTATTATGTCATTTGTAAGTCACTGCATCGTCTCTGAAGATAGTTAAACTGATGTTATCAAGTCACGTTCTTTTCAATGATTACGACAATCGTAAGGTTATCATTGATTAGCCTTTAAGTCTATTTCCTCACAGGACTTCCAGGTTCTATTCAAGGGTCTCCAATCGAGTGCCTCTGAGATTATAACACTCGTTATGGGCTTCCTCGTAATATGCGTTGGAATCACCATTCTGCAAATGTCCAGGATCGATCCGACCAATTTGGCATCGAAGATTGACAGACGTTCAACTATACTGTTACAGGCAGCACGTTCGCGGACGGAGTCCATGGGTGAAAAGAACCTGTCTGGTTTCGAGGACCCTGGGATGGACGCGTTGCGTGGTTCGTTTGGGACTGTTGGTAGTATCATCAGGGCTCGGAGCGCACGGCGTGCAAGTCAGAGTAGTGCGGTGTCAAAGTATCGTGGGAGGTCAACGGGCACGTATGACCCTACGACTCTTTCGTGGGCTTCAGATCGGGCACGAGCGTCAAGTCCAATACAAGGCCTGCCTCTTGGTGACCCATTGGGTGGATTGAAGCGACATCAGCTCTACGATGCACCCATGCCGAAAGACGATGTGTCGTCAACAAAATCCGTCTCTATTTCTGTGCACTCACTATCATCCCCTCCACCTCAAGCGGCCAAACGGCCGACGATCAAATTTGACAGTCAAGACGTCGTACATCAGTATAACAGGCCTGGCACTGGCGACAACCGTAGCACGCATGAACATCGAGCAGCGCATGGTTCTCCAGCTGCTTTTCAGGTGGCATTTCCACCACCAGAAGCGCAGCAAGGGACACGATTGTCACCAATGCAAGAGGTGTCGTCAGAGGGGGAACTTGTGAGGATTGACAGTCCAGAACAGAAGAACGAACAAACAGAGCTAGCAGAGCTGGCGGAGGTGGCGAAGCAGACTCTGTTGCACCTACCCGAGATATCCGGGGGACTTCAAGTGCAAAGTGCCCCACCTACTTTTAACTCACGATTCATGCCCCTAGTCCCAGGGTCACCTCAGCGAAAAGACTCTCGGGAGAGATTATCCAATGTGCCAAGTACGACAACGTTGATGACCTTCCCTTCTGTGACGGATTCGGCGCGAAGTTCCGGTTGGGACGAGGAAGAAGTTGAGCGACAGAAAGAGCTGGCAAGGGCGAAAGATCGCGTTCGGTCGTTGGGGCACGGGAAACGGTACCCAAGAGCGAGCGTCGAGGATGACGCCGAAGAGAGTATTAGTCTGTGGCATAGGAGGAGTGGTGATGCTGCAGATGTGGGGTTGCAGGAGGACAATGAAGAGGATGAGCAAGGTCAGGATGCGGAGAGTCCACTGAGTCCATTGACTGGTCCACCTGGGGGTATACGACTAGTTCAGTCGAAGAAAGGGTCTGAGTTGTGATGTGATACCGGAGTTCATGACGGACCAAGTACGAATTTTTTTTTGGATACGTCAGTTATGCTTGAGTTTTTTCAGTATACCAATACAAACGGACTGTTTCAGAGTTTATCTAGGTATCTCGCAAGCTACGGTACACTGCTATTAATTCTAGATGTGGGTGTTGTTCCATAGAGACCGTACGACGAAATCTTTAGGGTCTAGGCTCTTTATTTTCGAAAGAGACGAGTTCAGTTTGAATTTAACTGACGCGTTCCATGTCAGCACTTTCACAGAATAATAATGCAAGTAATTGAACTTACGTGTACGGTCCTGGCCGGGTACCAGGAAGAAGCCATTCAACGGCTTTTGCGTTATGTCGTCCAAGAAAACGCCGACTGTACCAAGAGGATGGTCCATCCATGTCCAAGCAGCGACGCCACCATTTGCAGACAAACGGAAAGTCAAATTGGGACCGTATGCAACGTGAATTTTGGGGTCAACGAGGTTGGCTTTTGCCAAGGAAGTTGGGGTAAACTTTGCAGGGGGATTCATGTTATGTTAGTCAGGTTCAAGAAGGAAAATCAAAAGTACTTAGTAAGGAGAAGAAACGTACATATTGCTCGCTGGTAGCCGTCTGACCGTTGTCTTCGATTTTGGTTTTTGTCGTGATCAACATCCAGAGATCCGTTGCCTCCCCGCAGTTTGGGAAGATGTTATTCAGTCCTGAGGCCTCGAATAGAACCGAGTTGTTCAAAGATAGTATAGTGTACGTCTTTTCAAAGTGGTCGTGCAGCGTGCCGTTCCAGTCGTATACTGAAATAGTCGCAGTTCCTTGGACTTGTTGCCATCTATCCGAGAACGCAGTGATTTTCAGCGTCTCGTTTTCGGGAGTCCAAAAGGGGTATGCAACGACGGGAGAGTAGATTCCGGTCAAAGCATACTGCAGAACTTTCCATCTACCCGAATATTCGATGCTAGACCAGCTCACGCCTTGCCATATGTCGTTCAACTGCCAAACTAGAGATCCTAGGTTGTTTTCCCCCAGTCCGGCACCACGCCTATAGAACGCAATTTGGGAGACCATGGTCATGGCTTGGAATACCTGTGTGCTATAGCACCATTGAGCGAACGTTTGATTCGAGTTTGGAGTGTTGGGCGTTGGGAGCCATAGTTCGACAGCGTTCGACATTTGGGCTTGACCTTGTGGGGCATTTAGGTTCGGGAAGGCGAGACCGCCTGCTGGAGGATGGTGGTCCCTTGACATGACGACGGTGGAGTTAAATGAGAAGTCCTCGGGGGACAAAAGAACTTCCTCCCATGAATAGAAAGAGGGCATCGAATGGTATCTTGGAAAAGTTCAACTTGGTGCTCTAGTCGAACGACTGACGGACTTACCCAAATTCATTAACGAACCTGATGGATTATAGTCAATATTATGCTCGTTTCAATTTTGAGAAGGAACAACTCACCGGCTGAGGGGGAACGAATTGTAATTGAAGGCTTGAGATGGATCATAATTGTATCTCTCTGTATATGATGTGATTTCCATGACCAAAGCCACCATAAACGCAGACTGACCACTGTTGCCATAGATTTCTCCTGGAGTTGCATTGCCGAGTCTAAGGATATATGGATCCAAGCTCAGAACGCCTTTGGTTGTTGAACAATCGGTATATGCGACCTAGAAGGCATGTAAATTGATAAGGCCCAGAGGGCGTTGAGAAGGTGATATACCGATCGTGTCTCCGAAGTAACTATCTTCTGCAGGAAATCTTGGAAAAGCGTTACAAACTGCGAAAGGAATTATGATATCGAAAACAATAAAGACAATCAAACGCGCCTCGTTTAGGTAATGTTTCCCATTTGCAATTTTGCTGACACCGATGGCTATCCCCTCTATTTCGTTACCTCCCGCCCATTGCGCGTTGCTCGGATGTTTATTGATCCTCCTTACGTTCTGACGGACCTCCGGTTCAATTGATTCGAGGAGAAAATCGTTGATGGGATACAAGGAGTCGGAAAAGATAAGTTCCGACCAAGCTAGGATGCCAAGCTCGTCGCAGATAGAGTAGAAATCATATACGCCTCCTGCCACGGATGATTCCGATGGCTGGTAAATCCCTCCGCCCCAAATTCTCAACTAGTTTCAAAAGGATTTAGAGTGAATAAACTGCGACAGACACACTAACCATATTTTGCCCACCCAAGATTGCGCTCTCGATTATCCATTTAACTTGTTCCGTCGTCGTCCTAGCATAGAAAGGGTCGAAGGGTATGATATTTGTTCCAAGAGCGTAGAAAGCTTTCCCGTTGATATTAAAATGCCATTGGTCCCCAGGAGTAATTCCTCGTCGCTCAACATCTTCTTGAGAATATGGCGTCTGGACGAGCTGAATAGTACGGAATCCAGTTCGTGTCGTGAAAGTGATCTTGTCTTGGAGTGTCGATTGCTCCAGTGACGAAAGTTCCAAGTCCACTTGCAGATGGTACAATGTCGGTTTACCAAGATTGTGGGGGTACCATCTTTCGGGTATAGAGTCCGGAATACGCCAGATAGCAGTTATCCATTGCACTTCTTTTGTTGCTAAAGTTGCAAACGTGAAAGACTGAGATTGCAGATCTAGTTCGGGTATTGAAAGTGTTAACGTCGGAGTATTTGCTGCTCCAGAGCGCAAAGCAAGGGTCACATTTACCAGCCAGTCAGCTTCCTCGTTTGGCGGAACCGAGAATGACTGCCCATCCTTATAGATGTCGATAGAGGATTCCTCGATGAACGCGGTACCTCCAACATTTGCACCCGGTTGTGACCTTGAAGTTGTTCCGCTGGTAGAATCCGAGTTCAACGTAACAAAGTAGGCTGGCTTATAGATACCACTTGGGACGAAGGCCGGTCCCTGCGGATAGCGAAGTCAGACGTGCGTATTAGTATTCGTCGGCACATCGCTTACCCAATCCCAGCCAAAGTCGGATGAAATCTTTCTTACCCACTGACGCACGCCAGGGTATTCGAACTAGCTTGATGTTAGGAGAAACAATTGACAGTGAATACCTGGAACAAACATTGTCACCAATGATTGCCTCAGCGTCAGGCCTGCTAGTAACGTTTAATCCGTAAAGCCAGGCTGATTCCAATGCAATTGTCAAATTATTGTCTCCGGCAGGGTTCATCAGATCTGATACATCAAAGGCGTATTGTTGGAATTGATTATTTACCCAAGCTACAGGGTGCCCAGCCCAAGTCTATCTCTTGAAGATGAGATTACGAGACCAAAGAGATGTCAACTCACGATGGTTGCTATCGTATCAATCCCATAGAATACAAGAAGATTCGTCTGGTTTTCCCCAGAGTTGTATTCTCTGAGGATAGGTGTCAAGTCAGTGGTATACGTCCAGTTTTCATTTACCACCCATCGCTCAGTAAAGTCTGTCAAGTTTAATCAATATAGCAAAAGTCAATCATAAATACATACCATTAATACCAAGCAGGGGCTCAGTTATCAACCCAGCTTTCAGCAAATCAAGGTGAACTTGAGAGGGTGGGCCGGAAGCTGGAATTTGAATGGTGCCGTTTTGGTTCTTCAATGTCCATTGCAACTGAGAGAGGTCGAATATGCTACCGAACACGGTCCCTAGAAGGGGCGCGAAGATACTGAGGTAGAAGGGTTTCATGAGAATTCAATCACGAGAAAGCTTTTGTTTATTTTCAGTGCTCCTTCGGAAATGAAAAGAACAGGCCCCAGGTACACACCTGTGCAGAATAGTGGGGGAAGTACTACTCGTCACGATTCCGCGTCACGTAGATCCAATTGGCGTACACTTGAGCTTTAGGCTTACTAGGCCTCGAGCATGTTCCGAGGGAGCGAACGGCACAAAGCAGAACCGAGTTAGAGCACTAGTCGGGGTCTGACGTGAAGGGCTGAGAGCCGGCAAGCATTAACGCAGGACAGAAGTTGTATCCGGATTGGTTGCCATTTTGTTTGGACTCAATACTCTTGCCAAATACACCCTTTGTCTCGTCAAATGTCCACGGCAATCTTGAGGGGAGGACATCGGGTATAAAACCGAATAGATATACCATTCGTCCGGTACTTCGCCGACCACGACGTTCTGAACTCCGCGCTCACGTAAACCACGAGTAAATTTGCCAGATTTCCATGAGCCCCCATTATGTAGGTGCCAGTTGGCACGCTCGAAAGATCCCATGTTCAATCGGTCCGATTATCCGTCCGATTCGATCACCTTCGTGATCGCCGTCCAGGGGACTTTAATGCGATCTCTCAAGGTATCTAGAATATTTGGCGAATATGGGTTTAATTTTAACGCCCTGTATAATGCGTTGAATTGCCGTTGCATTGAAAAAAAAGCATCCTTGGACTTGATCATTCGATTAACGGTGAAACGACTGCGAAAAACAGATACACGCACATTATGGTATTATATTGGAGGATGGCCGGTTGGAATGGCACATTCCCCTTCAGGTAGGCAAGACACTTTATGTAATTGTTGATGGGTCAAATGTGAACTCAGATCGCAAAGGGAACCTGATTGCGAGAGTATTAGGGGAGGAGGAAAGGTGATGTTTGGAGCTCCACCTATCGAATGGCCTTAGAGTTGGATGTTGTTGGAATCCCCTGTGAAGATCAACTTATACCCACGTCTATTGAAACACGAGAGGAAAGCCTACCTCCGAAAGATTCAATGTTTGACTTGATCCATTGCAACGCCAGCAATGATCTTTGAATCCATAATTTCCGCTCAATTTTGGCTTGTGGGATGCAAGGAATCCGAATGCGGAGAGTCGATAACTGATGCTGATCCATACTTCGGACATTTCAGTGCAGACATATTATGCCTGAGCGGACGGAGCATGCGGGATGACAGCTTACCCTTCATGGAAGTAGACTTTCTGTTGAGCGGGGGAAAATGGCGGAATGAAGATGTTAAGGAATAAACTTTGAAGAAATGGAATCAGCCAAGTTGCCGGATGTTTATTTCTTGCGACCTACGGATTCTCAGTGGGTTGTCCATGCCCAACCTCGTGCTCGTAAGGCACGTCTATATAATCTGATAAGACATCACAGTTACTTTAGATAAGTCCAACCTTGACCATCAAAATTTGGCTGAGCGGCATCTACGGGAAATGGTTATCACTGATCAGATACCAAAATCAATTCAGTCTTACATGATATATTCTTTCTCTTCATATCGATGATCTAGAGGCAAAGGTTCGGGGTCCGTAAACCGCTTGGGAGGGAGAGTATAGGGTGATGTTCCTTGTTATAATCCCGCAAACAAGTACATCGAAAGAGTCATACCTAGAAATACTGCGACACCATTGGAAGCATCAGGAAAAACCCAAATCATGAATTAAACAAAGCTGTATGTAGTAACTCTTAACATATGTAGACAATTGGTAGCAATAAGTAATACTTTTTAAACTTCTTAGCATCTGTAGGTCAGAGCTATTGACATGTGAAACCCTGAAGGTCTATCTATAAAGATAGATATGTCTCAGTCCTTCA
>JNHY02000268.1:0-17473 GCA_001691755.2 Amanita polypyramis BW_CC | reverse complement strand
TGGTCAACAGCAAGTGGGACATATCCCATTGCTGAAACAATGGTCTTAGCCAGTGCCCTAATCTCATCAGAGGGACTGTCAAACATGACAGATTTTAAAAGCAAGGAAATAGCCTCCTCTTCATCCATTCTATTGACCTCAATAGAATTCCCCAATGTAATCCTTTGCAATGCTCTGTTCCTGCTTGTCACCAAGATATTACCACCATTTCCTGGTGGAATGAACTTTTCAACTACTTCATATCCTCCATCTGCATTATCATAGACAACAAGCCAATTTTCTCTGGTAGCAATCCACTTCAGAGCAGAATCAGCTGAGATTGTGGACTCAGCAGCAGATACATTGTTAGCCCCAAAAATCTGTCTAAGTCTGAGGTCAATAAGGTTTTCAGATGAAGCATCAATCCAAAAGATATCAGAAAACCTTTGAGTCTATAAGTACATGAAATGAAGAATCAGAAATTGTCAAGCTTACAAATGTGCATATTGCTCAATGAATTTAAGACATATTTGGGTTTTGCCAATGCCACCCATTCCATACAAAAGATAGGACCTCCTTTGGGTTATAGAATGAGGGCTAAAATGGTCCTCCAGAACTTTGAGGTAAGAATGGCGACCAGTGAAGAGATCACTAGAGTGCTTCAAAGGAGGCAAAGGTGCTATCTGATTAGCCTGAGAGGCTAAGTTGATAATCTGTTAAAGATGATAAAATGAGGTATGTAATGTGCAGGAAAGACAAAGACATACATAGTCTCCATGAACTTCTGTGAAGCTTCCCCCAGTCACAGTAAAGTCCCTAGCTGCAGGGAAGAAACCTGAGATTGTGGACATATAGACAGTGTGCAACAGTGTAGTGATCAAGAAACAAGAAGCGTTGTCACAGACGTTACACTCTAGAAACTTTACGCTCATTTCAAACTCCGCACAAACATCATTATAACATCACACAATCTTCTACCTGCCTTTGCGCGGGTGAATGAACGAACTACACAAGTTAGTAAATCAGGGTATAGATGAAGAGATTCGGTGAGCACAAAGTCAAGCGTCTTAAGAACTTTGATAACGGCGGCCTGAGTTGCGTTGGGCGCTTGTTGACTTGTTGACTTCGTTGGGGAAAATAACTCCAATAGCCTGCTCCAGATATGTATACATACATCGAAATCCGTGACCTCTCCCATGCCTCACATTATTTTGTTATTATACATTCAAATCAGGGTAGCGCCCTTCCAGAATTAATAGCATCCGCCACTTGACTCGTATTCGGCCTATTATACGCGTACCTAAAAGACCCAAAAGTCGAATTATTGTCACTCAACAGGCAACCAAATCGGACCACATACCGTTCATAACTATCGAGATACAATTGATCCGTACTACACGTTGCTCTGAAGGATGGATGATTGAGCAATCGTTGGGTCCACACAGTGAACTTTTCTCCTTTGGGAAGCTCAAATCCACGATAATGCTTGAGCACGTTAGTCGATCTGTGTATCCCTATATGAATAAAATACTGGGTTAATCCATAAAATTACGACCAAACTAAACATGTATACGTACAAGGTGCTGCAGAAACGTCCGCCAAACTTAACTCGCCACCATTAACCCATAAGCCTAACGATTTTCGTAATTTCGCGTTGTCCGCGAGCTCTTTCTCTGCTCGTTCGAAAAGTCCGACGAGAGTCTCGATAGCCTGATGGAATTCGCGTCCTCCTGCAATCTGTTTTTCAGGTTCTTGGGCTTGGAGGTAGCGGTAGAATGACGGGATGAGGACGCGGTTGATGTGATCAGCCTGCAAACGAACGATAGCACGGGCGTCTATGTTACAAGTCGTGATAACGCATGGGGTAGATGGTGGGTGCACGTACATGGCTCGCTGGTAGGAGGGAGTAAGCTGCGCCCGTTGCTAGACTGTCTTGCCGACCTGCAATATGAAATTCATTCAGGATCTTGTTGTATGTCGTACTGCCATATGCACATGCTCACTCTTCAAGAAAATCAACAATAATTGTACTTTCATTGAGAGACCTTGGTGAGCTATATTCATTCAGCTTCACGGCCGGAACGAGACCCTTGGGAGAAATTTCCAAAAGCTCCTGCGGCTTTGGAGACTGATAAGGGTTAATCTCGTCTGCGCGTACCAATCTCTAGTTAGAACACACACTGTACAGTCATGGTACTTCCCACTCACAATACTACGATCAACATCGTCAACTTGACCACGGCTAGGCAGTAAATACCCTCACCTTGTACGGAATCCCAAGGTACTCAAACGTCACCCACGCCCTCTGTACAAATGGACAGAAGCAGCTTCCGTAGAGCGTAAATGGAGCATCAGTAGCGCGAGCCTCGGCGGTGATGAGTGCGTCACCCGTGGACTTGGTATGGTAAAGCTTTCCTGTGTCTCCGTTAGCCGACATGGTGGTGAAAGACGTACGGGGTGGTGAGGGCACAGCTTCAGCATCATCTGTTGACGATGATATAAGCAGAAGAACTACCAAGTGCATCTCATACATGTATCAGTCCTAAGATACAAGTGCGAATTGTTAGAACCCTAGCCGTATTTTAAGATGATGCTTCCTGCGAAAGGCTTTCATCATCTTGACCACAGTCTGACGATTCGGCCTGTTCGCCCTGCACGGCGACCTCTAAACGCCCGAGATTGTCGTACCACCAACGCATAACCGTTTCTTTCTCTCCATCTCCCACTCGCTCAAAAATCTCTTTAAATAACGCATTCACGAGTTCGGCTTTGCCTTCTCCCGCGACACCACTACTGCTCCTTGTATCTTCAGCCTCGTCAGTACGTGCTATAGGATGAGGATGATGCTGGGGGTATGCGCCTTCCAGGATAGTGTCCCGGATCTTGTCTAGTACAGGCAGTAATAATGGCGGCGGCAATGACGGGACGGTGGCGACGAGCGTAAGATGTAGTCGGTGTAGATGTGATTCGAGGTACGCTGGCGCATCTTGGGCGGTTTGTCGCTCTTTTTCTTCGCCTTTGTCTTCAACCTTGCTCAGGTCCGGCTTCGATAGGTCTTGTATGGCCTCAAGCAATGTTTCAACACAGTACCATGCAAGTGCAATTGGGTTGAATGTATCATCAACGTGGGCGCTCGAAGCACCCGCGCTTCGTACGAGAGCGGAGTAAGCCAGCTGTAGTTGCGCCGTGCCTAGTTTTCCCTCTCCGGAATTCTACGGTCGGCTTAGAAGTGATGAGGTTTAGCATGCGAAACGTGACTTACCTCGACGAGACATTGGGCGTAGAAGGGGATGATGCGTGTCACGAAGTTGTCTGACGATCTTGCTTCTGGTGGACCCTTGACCTTTGATAACTGGTTTGTTTCCGGGCCATTCTCGAACGGTGCATGAGATGCTAGGATGGCGAGGATAACGGAGTGTGCGGATTCGTACAGTTCTCGATGTGAAGTATCGGATAGTTGACTAGACAATATTGTTAGCCCAGAAAGAGAGACCGATTCAGTACGTACGGATAACACATCTCCCATACCCAACTCCTGATGCAATCGATACTAAGGACAGGAACAAGTTGCTCCAGGCAGACCAGCGTAAAAGCTTTCTTGGACTGTTGGACCTCATGCGGCATATTTGTAGCGCACCGTTGACCTAATACCATCACAATTCCAAAAATTCACAGGAACCTAACAGGACTCACCATTCCCGGCGACACCTAATTGCAAAGAGATTTGTCTGACGAAGGCTTCCGCCTTCTTAGGCTCTTGCGTTAGTATATCAAGAGCAAGATACGTGGTCCTCTTAAGTTCAGAAAAGCTCCCAGAGTCGGGAGCTATACCCCCAAACTCGGACACGACAAAGGATAGGTGGTAGAGCGTGTTCAAAACTTGGATAGAGAGATCTTGGGGTCGTATGGATGGTGCAAAAAGGTGTGGAGGGGCATAGATCACGGTATTGAGCAGTGCTTGCGCTATCATGACCGTGGAGAATAGGAACGTTTTAAGAATCGACCACAAATCCTTTGTTGCACTACGCGATGTCGATTCTGATAGCCAAAAGCTCAAGTCTGAAGTATACCATCAGTATTGATAGCGTACCTATATCGCCGTCCTTCCGTCCTAGAAGAGGGCCAGAATTCCAGTTGGCTTCAATCACTCTTGCCATCTGTTCAAAAGCTGAAAGCGTTCGAACACTTGTTTCCATAGCTTGTTGTATGCGTTGTGACCGGGTATCCAGGGAAAGCTCTAGAGTCAGTGCAGTGAGTTTTGACAGCAAAGCCAGGGACGAGTATGCCGGGGAAGACATTAGAGTTTTCAGATGTAATCCGTACGAGTCCTTACGGGCCATTAGCATATTAGGATGGAGTACAGTAGTGGGTCTACCGGAATCCGTAGTGAACCACGGGTGGCGGACGTCGAGGGCGTACTCAAAGAAGACAAAAACGTCCCAGCATGGAAAGCTTCCGTTATAGCAGACACAAGCATTCTGTTCAAAACTGATAGAGGAAGCGCTTTCAACTTCGTTCTTGACACGAGCGACAAGCATTGAGATGCAAGGATAAGAGATAGAGAAAGCATTTCGGCTTGGACACAGTTCAGACCATGGTACACCTCCAACTTGTGCAATTACACTCACAATCAACCAAAGCCGGCTTAAACTCCTTTTCCCAATCAGATCTTGGTTCAACAGCATACGAGTCGACAATTTCAGCGACAGAAATGATGAGTTCGTTCTCCACCATGTCCCTGCCTTGTCCCGCGTCAAAGATCCGTCCTTGTTCGTGTTTCGTTTTCTGAATATCCTCAATACCAAGTAATAGACCGCTAAGACACGTCAAGCGCATCACAGGCTGACCGCCTTGAAGGCCTCTGACTGTATGTATGGTCCACTGCGCGGTAGCACCCTGATGGTCCCGAGCAAATAGGGATGCTAACGTTGACCGTGTTTCAGCGCTTTTTTCAAGTGCTTGCAATTTAAAATGAACCGCATGCCGAAACGCTGTCGCCAGTGACTGTAACTTCTCGTGTGTGAGCGGTTGAGACAGATACAGGGGTGCGGAAACTGCAGTCGCGGCCAGAGATGTTGGAAGTGGATGGAGGTGAACTAGATGATGAGAGAGCGCATTTTGAATAGCAGCAAGAGGGGCAGAAGACTTGTCGCTATGAAGATGGCTAAGAAGAAGGCTGTATTCACGACTGGGTACTGCCATGCTATCCGGTGGCTGTGTACCACCCTTCCGCTGACGGATGCCGCCATTCCGGCCTTCGCTAGCTACTTTCTCGAAGCAAAAATCATCGTGGATTGCACGCCAACACAGAGACCCTTACGTCAAAAAACGCTCATCCGACCCAGTCCACTACCGTTCACGTTCCGCCTTCAAGCTCCTAGAGATCGACCAGTACTACGACCACTTTCTTACGAAACCAGATGTAAACGCCGTCGTCGATCTAGGCGCAGCACCAGGGGGTTGGAGCCAGGTTGTCGCAGCCAAGTTTGGGTATACACTCGAAAAGACCTCGAAAGTCACTCAGAAGCCTCTGGTGTTTGCGTATGGTGACAAGCTCGACGGACTGCAGGAGAAGTGGGGCACGTGGAGTTCTGCCAGAAGACCTGCAGTAGCGGAAGAGGCTAAAGACACGTTTGACCCGCTGAATATCGATGATGTACCCTTGGACTCCAGACCGAGCGGCAAAGGCAAAGGCACGATCATTGCTGTTGATCTACTGCGCATACAGCCTGTTCCTGGCGTTGAGTTTATGCAAGCTGACTTTTTAGCACCTCAGACGACGGAGACGATTCAAGTGTTGCTAAAGTTGAACGGCAACTCTGACGGATTGGTTGACATTGTACTGTCTGATATGGCAACTAATGCATCTGGAAATGATACACGGGATATTGAGTCCAGTCTCGAAATTTGTGACGCTGTGTTTGAGTTTGCGAAAAAGAATCTTCGGTCGGCTGAATCTATAGGAAGAAGGAAAGGCGGCGTCTTACTGTAAGTTGAAGCTGCATTTATCATAGGTGCCACTAATCTGTGCGTAGTATGAAACATTTCATGCATCCACTACTGCAACAATTTCGTAAGGAAAAGCTTGCGCCAAACTTCCATGAGGTGAGGTTTGTCAAACCTCCCTCGAGTCGAACCGAGTCCAGAGAGGGGTTCTTTCTTTGCAGAGGTTGGAAGGGAAATAATCAATAGCGTCACATTTTGTACCAATAGTCATGTTATACAAGCCAGTACTTTATAGAACGCATACAGCAGGGACTAGAGAAAGAAAACATAGAAGTGTAGACATCCATAGCTTGGTCCGTGCACCGCTTGTCATTTCGGCACCGAATATTCGAGTCATTTAGGCACCGAACCCGTAGAGAGTACGGCCTGAGCGTTTGAGAGCATATACAACATCGAGCGCCGTCACGGTTTTACTGCAGAGACATTAATAGCACTCCGGGGCGAGACCACATAACCTTACCGCTTGGCATGCTCAGTGTAAGTAACAGAGTCGCGGATAACGTTCTCCAAAAAGATCTTGAGGACGCCACGTGTCTCTTCGTAAATCAAGCCAGAAATACGCTTGACTCCACCACGACGGGCAAGGCGACGGATGGCAGGCTTTGTTATACCTACACCCGACGATAAAGTTACTTACAATCATTCAATACCAATGTCGCAGCTTACCTTGGATGTTGTCACGGAGGATTTTGCGGTGGCGTTTCGCACCACCTTTTCCGAGTCCCTACGAGCCAACGTTTCAGCACAAGCCCAACATGCTATCGCAGTTGCTTACTTTGCCACCTTTTCCACGTCCAGACATGTTAAGCTTCTAAGTACGGTGTGTGTGTGAAAGAACGCCGAGTAGGATACGACAGCAGCCAACGGATGATGGTGGTGGTTGTAAGAAGTGCTGTCTTTGATTAAGTAACGTGTAACATTGATTGGACGCGGTCCGCGTCTGTTTATCCTTGTTGACGCGCCCGGTGCCACACTTGCGCCAGACGGTCCGTCCTATAGCTACTGCACTTATCATCGCTGATCCAGTCCCTTTTCCGTACCAATTATTCCATCGAGGTGTTCCCGGTAAGGTCGCCAGAAGCATTAGAACATATATCTCCGGGTTCCCATTCGATGTGGATAGTCACTGCCGGGTGACCACCGATCGTGACCCCAACACGCAATATATGGATAGGGGTGTTTCACTTTCTGTCTTTGACCCAAGACATGGCATTCCATGAATCAGTCAGTCCTGTTCCTGCAATCCAAGCTATCCTGCGCGGTTATCCCTATTCTGCAAGCATTCTTCGCGAACTATTGCAGAATTCGGATGATGCAAAAGCTACAATGCAGGTTTGCTGTACTCCAATTCGTATGGTAATATGCGTTTAGTGAAATACAGGTTTTTATCCTTGATAAAGGGGAAAGCCCTGCGTTAGTGGCGTACAACGATGCGCAGTTTCGTGACGATGATTGGAAGGCAATTCAAAGCATTCATGAGTCGTCAAAAAAAGCAGACACCTCGTAAGGACTCACCAACTCCAACTGGCTCCTGCTCATTTCATCCATCAGGAAAATTGGAAAGTACGGTGAAGGCTTTAGAGCCTGCTACCATGTAAGCTGCACCTTTTCATGCCTCTTTGCCTCGGCTCCTGAAATGTCTAAAGATTACAGACAAACCGCAAATCCTTTCTGGTGGCTCGTTCGCCGTTCTGGATCCTCTGCATTCAGAGGGTATGAAAATAGACTACGACGAATTCAAAAATACACCCTATCGCAAGCATTATGATTTTCTTCTCTGCACCCCCGAATTTCCTTTTTCCCCCGGCACTGTTATCCGGTTGCCACTTCGATCATCGCCAAGTGATCTAAGTCATCGTACTGTTCACGTTGACGAGCTTCATCAAATGATTAAGGAATATATCGCTGAAGAGGCGAATATCTCCCTTTTGTTCCTCGATAATCTCAAAAAGATCGATATCTGGGAAAAGGACGGTGCGCTGATGACTCGTCTGGCTATATGGACCAAATCCGAGAAAATAGGCATCCGTCAAAGTGACGATCTGTCATTTGCTACCTATGATTCGTCATTGTCGAATGGAACAGCCCAGTTTTCTTGGCGTATCGTCCAAACTCAATGTTCTGAAGATGACGCAAAGTCCCGCCTTGAAGGCGAGGGGGTTGAAAATATTTTTCAAAAGCATAAATTACGATCAGATGTGCGCCTTGCGTACCCGTTGTCGTCTGATGGGTACACGTCCGGCCGTCTCTTCACTTTCTTACCACTTCCATCCAAGACGAACTTTCCCGTGCATATCCATGCACCTTTCGCGCTAGCTTCTTCGAGGCAGGGTTTGCGCAACCCTAACGAAACTGGAATTATATCTGGGTCCGACGATGAGTACGTCAACGCTCCCTTTCCGCAGACCCCTTCTGAAACTTTGTTTAGCATTCTCATTAAGTGGAACAAGTTGCTTTTTAATCACTATGTACCACGAGCGTGGTGCTATCTCTTAACGAGCTTGGCTGAGGGTGAATTTTGTAAGAACATTTACAGCGCTTGGCCTCCGTACCTTTCATCGATCACCTCTGGGGATGGACTGTATTGGCAAAATATTCTCCCAAATACATTCAACGTCGCAGTCCAGTCTGGTTCGGCGATTTGGCCCAGAGTATCTGCTCGCGACACAACCACTTTTGTCGTTCTGGGGTCTTCGTTAGTTATTTCTGAAGGGGAGGTGGACTTTAATGTGCTCAATGCCTTGGATGTACTCGATTTAAGTATCGTGCAACTGCCTAAAGACCACATGCAGCTCCTGGACAGCTCTATCACCATGTTAACACCAGGAAACATTCGCGCAAAACCTGAGCATCGCGGGGAGGGTTTCTTGCAACGTTTTAAAAACCTGTCTACGGTACAAAAAGACATTCTTTGCAAGTATTTCTTGTCGGAAAGAAACTTCGGGCACATCTTTGGTCTTCCGCTTCTGCCCACCTTGAATGGGTCATATATATCCCTCAATGATCGGAGGACGTGTGTTCGCCGTTATACTGCCCTGACTGATGATGAGGTCGAAGTGTTCAAAGTTACTGCGAGCAATGCCATACCTTTGGCCCAGTTGGACTCAAATGTGGCGATTCTTATACGAGAACGAGGCACGAATCAGGCCAATGTTGACTTGCTCACTCCTCAAGTCGTGGTTACCTATTTATCTGGTAACCCCAGACCATGGAATGACGAACAATTGACGAAATTCTGGTCGTGGCTCAGCGAGTGGCGTCACAAGGACGAAATGATGAACCTACTTAAAGTGCATCATGCGCTTCGCCTCGTTCCGACGCTGAAAGGACTTTTGCCTGTCCGCTCGCCCGTGTTTTATGATACGGATAATATTCGGTTGTTTGAAAAACTCGGTCTCGCTTTCATTAGCTCTGCCTTGTCGTCTTCTGCACTCCAACTTCTGGATCACCACGGTGTTCTCGGGGGTGTGAGCAATCTGAATGGCTTCTTGGCCGCTATTGACTTGGAGTCTTTACCTCCTTTAAGCGACAATGAGGCAGAGCTGGTGTTCAACCATTTTGCCACCCATTATCGGTCGCTTCCCCTTAATAGCCTCGGGAAATTGAAGAAGCTACCTGTTTTTCCCGTATTAGCTCCTGACGTTGGCACGTACGAAGGGGAACTGTCCAATACTCCTATAACATGGCGCGGCATTGATGACCTTACTATCAAGGGCGTTTCGCCCATGGCACTTGTTCCCACAATTGAGGGTGTTCATTTCCTAGATAAGGCTAGTATTCGGGACCCTTCATGCTTACTCTTGAAATCGCTAAAGATCTATGTTCTTAATGATGAAGATGTCTTGTCGCTTACCCTTAATCACTTCCCTTCTTTATCGAAATCTCTTCAAGCTGCATTTATTTCCTACATCAAAATAGGCAATGACCGGAACCGCTTTCCGAGGAGGATCAAGTTGACACTTGGAAGGTCAAAATTCATCTCAACCTCGGACGGCACTTTGCAATCGCCGCGGGATGTCATTGATCCCGAATCGCCCCTCAAACTGCTTTTCCCCTTTGCTAGTCAAGGTTGCCGTGTCCCAAAGTGTGAAGACGACCGTGACCGCGAGATTTTTAAAGATCTGCGGGTTTTAAAGTTGACGAAGACGAATCTATCTTCAGACATAATACAAGAGCGAATTTCATACATTTCCTTAAACTCTTCTTCTTCTCAGGCTATGGAGATCGCTCGTTCTCTCATCTATCTAATGAACGATCGAAAATTCTCATGCTCTGATCTTTCTATTGATACGAGCTTGCGATGGTTACCGACACCGGCTGGACTTGTCAGCTCATATGAATGCATTGATAGCGGACGCCGGGATGCTGATCTTTTTGATGAAGTTCTTGCCGTACTTGGTGAACCCAAGGAGGTTTCGCCTTCTTTCAGGGCACTCATGAACTGGGACAAGCTTCTTCCTCTGCAAGTCATTACGAAACAACTGGACCGTGTGTTGGGCAAGCCTGAATCTGAAATCCGTCACCGCAAAGTCCGGGAGATTATACGAGAACTAGCAAGTCGTCAGCTTGGTGATGTAGATATCAGTTGTCTAAGTGAAGTCGTTGCTGAACGGCCCTGGGTACCGACTAAGTCTGGTAACTTGGCACCACATTCTCGCGCCGTGTTTACTAGTGTGCCTGACTCCAGCTGCTTCTATGAAATCGGATTCTCGAAATCAGACAAACAGATATATTGTTTTCTTTTGAAAATGGGATGCGACGAACGGTACGTTTCTGCCATGGTGGGAAGAAAGTTATCTGACAATTGCTTAGACCTACTGCAGCAGCAATTATCAGTGAACTTGAGGCGTTACGTGATAGAGGGATCGATCTAGTTGCTGTTCAGCTAGCGGTTCAATTACTGGGAATGTTGCCCGATTCGATAACTGACCTAGAATGTGCGTCATTATTAGTTCCGACTCGGAGTGGAGAACTCGTGCCGCTCGATGCTGGTGTATGTTATTATAGAGGGAGTGGCATTATCAGCGAAAGAGACTGGGGAATTCCTATCGCTCATCATTTTATCAACGGGGAGCTCGCAGAAAAGATTAAATTGAGACCTTTGGGGTTAAACGAAGCCGAAGACGATATCGACCTGGGAGAGAAACCGATTACAACCATTCGTAATATACTGTCTCAATACGAGGCGAAGCAATTTTTCACGGAATTCATTGCGAATGCATCTGACGCGAAAGCCAAGCGTTTTAGCATTCTCGTGGATGACCATAAAGGTCCAGCCAAGGACCTTATTTCAGAAGGACTAGCAGAATTTCAAGGCCCATCCCTTGTCGTGTATAACGACGGGACATTTACTCGGAAAGACTTTAGTAGTATATTACAGACTGGCATCGGCGGAAAACGAGGAGAACCGGACATGATTGGACATTTTGGACTAGGGGCCCTTTCGATGTTCCACTTCACGGAGGTATGCATGGCTAGGTGTATCTTTCGGGTTCTAACGTTTGTCGGCCAGTTGGCTATGATTGTATCAGGAAAATACGTTTTATTCGTGAGTCCCTCCAAGAAGTACTTATCCTTCTGCGGAAGACATTCCATTCTTCTTGGCTTGGAGAAGGTGAAAAGGTAACGTCATTGATTCTAAAGGGATGCTAACCTAATGTCTTATTTCTATACGCCTCAGGTTATATTCTGGTCATCTCGAGCCGCTGAACGGGCTGTTTGGTTTTAACATGAAATTCGATGGACCCTACGACGGGGTTTGTACTACTGTTTAAGTTATTGACTTGCCGTTATGACATGTTATGTTTTAGACTCTATTCCGGCTTCCTCTGAGGAACGTATCACATCGAAACGGTGACTCGGTATCGGCTGCGCTTTGGAACGTGGATACAATTCAGGATATGTTCAATGAGCAATTCGACAGTTCAGCCGACAAATCGCTACTGTTCACTGGACTTAGTCGTATTGACGTGTTAAGGAGACAAAACTCTCAGGTCGACACGTTCCGCTTAATCCAAAGTGAAAGAGTACTTCATAGCCGTTTCATCGGAGATTCGTTCAAATTAGAAACCGTAACGTTCAAAACAGCGGGTCAGAATCTACCCCGGTGGCTCATTGCCTCAGCAACAGCAGATATCCCCAAGCGCTACAAAACGAAGCTCGCGGAAAAATATAACATCCATCATTTTTTACCTGTGCGAATTGCGGCGGCTCTGGATCGCACTTGTTCCTCGAACGTGAAGTGTAACCTATTCTGTTCGTTGCCTCTTCCAGTCACCACGTCGTTACCAGTGCACATTTCTGCACCTCTGATCCTGGAGCAGGAGCGAAGAAACATACGCCTTGACAGTGACGGAGATGGAATCGAGACCAAATACAACCGATGGTTACTGTCATCTGAAGTTCCGCGCTTATACTTATATCTACTCGAAATGTTATTGCAGGTCCAAGGTATAAGCACCAACATACCGTGGTGGCCTGTGGGAAGACACGATCCCAATGTTGCAAGTAAGATTTTCATGGATGCCTTCTGGAGCCCCAGGGTCCTTGGGGAAAGCACAAGATATGTTTTTGCAAGCGAGTATCATACAGCGTTGAGCCCCAAGGAAGCTATACTATTCCCAGAAGAGACATATGCAGGAAATAGGCGAACGCTTTCTAAAATCTTTTCGAGTGTTCGACCTTCTAATGTCGCGAAGATCTCCTATGAAATGTACAAATGTACTAGAATGGAAAACATACGCTTCGTTGATGCCACATTTGTTAAAAGCCTTCTGGTAGGTGGCGACTGGACCAATAAATTAACTATGGACGAAATCAAGAATTTGATGTCGTTTTTAAGTCTAGAAGAGGTATCTCTGGATGGATTACCCTTGCTCCCACTGGCGGACGGCTCGTACGTGAAGATTCAATCTCAATCGCCACTCATCAAAACATACTACAAATTCGAGCCAGCTCTGGCTGCGACTACTATACCTTTCAAGGGAGATCATTTCGTACATGGGGATTTCAGCGGCTATGTTTATGTCCTGAACAAAGGTTATAACATATCATGCTTATCGGAAGCAGAAATTGTGAAACTTGTAGAAGAATACATCAAGCCTGCTCGCGAGTTCATTGGAGGCGAGGAGTATCACACTTTGGTGTTGGCTTTCTGGAATGCCCCACTAAATATTGCTCCGGAAAAGTTTTCGCACCTTCCCCTGATTCCAACACTTCGGCAATCGCATTTCATCTCTTTGGATAAAGTTAATGGGCCCTCGGTTATCATTGTCAAAGACTCACAGTGGCAAATTTCTTACGATGGATTCGACTTCGGCATCCTGCAGGCTCTTGGAATGACGATCGTTGTCAGAAATCAGCTGCCAGAAAAGCTGGTCGACATCGGACGGATGAAGAAGCATAGCATGTACCGTGATTTCTTGGATTATATGCAGGAAAATCAAGCGAGAGGCCTTGCAGAAATCCAACGGCTCACGTCTAGTGATCGTGAAAAACTAGGACAGTGGATCCGGTCAGAATTCAACGATACGCCTACCGACAAAGTAGATATTGCGTGTATGTTGCCTATCTGGCTCGTTGGTCACGAACTGGTTCCCTTAAACGGAGTGACCATCCTACCACCGGCGATGCCATCAGAAAATTTGCGCCCTTTTACGAACGCTCCTGTCATTGATTGGCAACCTAGCATGATAAGGGTCAGGAAAAGGGGATGTAACGCACTGCGTATCACTCAGCTTTTGCGAGTTAAGCGAGAGGCTCTTCAAGCTACTGATCAAACGGCGTACAAACGGTTCTTAGGAAGTTTCTTGAAGTTCGATAAAGTCGACGGATACGCACTGCTTGTCCCGAACGAAAGAGGGATCCTAACACCAGCGAATAAGCTCTTTGAACGGGGCGAGCTTTTCATCGCTGCCTTTAAAGGGCAACTTGAAAGTCTTCTTTTGGATGGCTTAGGACATCTCGTGAATTCGTTAGAAACCTATGGGTTGAAACGAATGCGTCGTCTCAACCTTCAAATGTTTGTAGAGTGCGCAAAGGCATTCGACGAAGATAGCGATCATGATGATAAACATGCACGAAGTGTGATAATGTACCGATATTTCAACAATCTCCCTCTTGTACATCAGCGCGACGCTTTTCGATGTAGCGAGCTGGATAAGCTCAGATTCATTCCTCGAGTTGATTCACCAAGATTAGGCTACAGTGACATCGTCACAAGAAAATATATGGCATATTTGCCGGATATACTCTCGCCCGATGAGATTGTCCTCCCTCTATATGAACCCATTTGTTGGAGTCAAAGAGTTCTGGCTGACCCACCACCCAACTCAACTTTATGTGGTGCCTATCAGGGACTGGGGCAGCCGAAAGGGCAAGAAGTTGTACGCCAATTCGCCATCCTTCCTGACAACTATTTTCTAACGGAAAACAGATAAAGCACCTCGAAGTCCTTGCTCAAATAGGTCAAAATTATGGCCGCCCCCCCGCGTTGCTTGAAGACCTCAAGGCGACCTACAAGTGGTTAAATGATCATGCTAGTGAGATTCACGTTCACATTTCGCAAAGAAGGTCAAAATCATTATTCCTCAACGTGGATAATCCTGACTCGGACGAATGGGAATGGCATTCCGCATCCAGCCTTGTCATGGACCTGCAAGACGTCGGACGCTTGCGCGGCGTAAAAGAGTTTCTTCGAAGTTACAATGACCTGTTAAAGGCAGCGGGGATCAGAAAGATTCACAACCCCGTGGCTAAACCTGTCCCGATTCACGATAAAACGGAGTCCATCCAAAGGGGGTTCAACGAGATGCGCCGGCAAGGATGTGACGTCAATGTCGTTTTCAATCCAAAGGAGGACGAGAACAAAATATTACCAGCACACAGGGTTTGGCTAATTATTAATAGCAAATATTTTCAGACATCACTCTTGGACGCTGAAGATTTTATGGAAGCACGTAAATTAAAATCTGAAGGACGTGTAGTGATCAACGTAGATAATTATTCAAGCCTTTGCGTCAAAGAAGTCGTTGGTAAGCACCCATGACCATGTGAAATATTTACGACGATGGGCTCCAGATTGGATTTATAGCGGCGAGTTGCCCAAGTCTATCGTGGTCGACGAAGATGACATCGATAAGGCGCCAGCGAAACTAGAATTGGCACTCGAAATACTCTCACTCGCTCACTATTGGCGAGTGACAGAGTTGCATGAACACATGCAAGCATTTATCATCGATGAGTTTATCAACCCGTATACTGTCGAGACAAGTAAGTTCTTAGCTCTGGCCTGTGGGCCAATGAATGACAATGCTTCCAGTTCGAAAATGCGCCGAGGAGAGGAAGGCAAAGGAACTTTTGAGTGCGTGCGAGGAGTATAAAAAGAGGAATAGAGATATAATGATTGATATGCCCGAAGATAGTGAAGCTAGTGAAGTTTAGGCAGGTACCATCGTTGATCAACCGCATATTGTACATATCGATTTGGCTGGAACGATTTCCGGGGGTATTTTCATTAAGTTGATCATCAATCAGTAGCAGCACTTCTTGAGAGGTGTATAACGCTTGACGCCCGTACCATCACGACGGGGATAAATGGGCGCTTGGAATACAACCGATTATTTAGCAGAATCTATAGGAACGATGCCAACAATATGGCTAAGTTATACAAATCTTGGCTCGACTTATCAAACAACTTGCCTGGGTGTCTTAACGTCGAAGGGTCTCAACCACAGATATCGGTTAGTCGTCCTTGGTGTGGTCGTCTGAGCGTCGCATGCAGACCCACGCCGGAGAGGCAAAAAAAACACCGGACGCCAGTCACTCTTCCAGATCATCTATCCCGGGCAGGAGCACCTGTTCAACTTTGGCCTGGCCTCGATAGTGGTTTGGAAGTCCGAGAGAATGGCCAGAACCCAGGGGGACGGGGGTTGGCGTTTACTTGGATTCTCATGTCTCCTGACAAAGTGGATCTAACTGGTGACATGGCTTCAGTCAATAATTAAATGAGACAGAATTAAGGAGCATGTATTATCCCGGTTTGTTTCCAGTGAGTCCCTTTATTGTCAGTTTGTTAACGCTTTTACAAGCTCTGGGATGACAACATCATCCTTTTAGAGCGATTTACGAGACTCGTTACGAGCCATACGCCCACCGGGGATAGAAGAGGTTTCACCCGTCTGCAGCCGATGGATTTTTAGACTCGAAGGCACGATCTTACTTTTCATTCTCTTCTTGAAATGGGATCAATATTTGATAGTTACGAGTCGCTTTTGTAATTAGTTTAAATGCGCTTCGGCGCAATATACCTTTTATTTCGGGAAAAAGGGTCGGTTTGTTGAGCGTGCTGTGTCGCCAGGGTATAGAAAACGCACTCGTGCCAACTCCCTCTTCTTTATCTTCAATGCACCTCATCTAAAGGGCCTGGAGGTTGCCTAATGTCACTCGTAATTTTGAGGATTATTTCAGGGAGATCTAAGCTTCGGCCTAAAGATTGGGTCGGTAACAAGTAACAAGATGTACAGAGGCCTCTTCTCTGATCGCAGCGTCCTCGTAATCTCGCCCTGGCAGAACCGCATATTCTGGCTATGCAGGGTTCCGTCTGGATGGATCTTACAGGATCTGTTCACAATGTCCTGAGGACCATACGTGCACTGTACAAGTGTCGGATGAGCACTGGTGAAGATGGATTCGAAGGCGACGGGGTTTTTTTTTTTTTTTTTTGAATCAGAACAAGGCGACGGGGCTAAGTGGCGAAGATATCGCATGCGTTGTCCGTCCAGGAAGATTGGCTGACGAAGAGTTGTTTTCTTAACGCGTCCCACCAGCACCATGAGTACATAACTTTCTGGGAAAATCATCTGCAACTCAGTACTCATTAGTCATGCATACGAGGATATTTCTCTCTCTGAGTTCGTGCCTGGTAACGAATCCGCTGGTCTATTTCCTCTCCCGCCAGAGTTTGACGAATACCGCTGAGCAGGAACAGCAGACTGGGCATGGTGCGGGGTTTTTTTATTTTTTATTTTTATCAGAACGCAAGTACAATTGCGGAGTAAATAATACAAACAGAATGTGAGTAAAGCTAGCAAATTATCGTTCGGATAACAAAGTAAGCAAGAGAAAAGAAACTTATCCAATTCCTTCCGGCGCGTCACCGAAGGTGATCGCCGTTTGATTCTTCTCTCAAAGTTTTTCGAGCCCGTCTTTGTCATGGGTGAGTTGTCGTATGTTTGGGAATCTTTTCCCGTATTTTTCGCAGCTGCATAGTATATATCTTCTATTATGTTCTTCGTCGTCAAATCGGTATGTTCCTCTCGAATTTGGGTGCCAGTGTCTTCGATATTCTTTAGTTGGAGCATGGTTGGTAATGATCCTTGTGACACGTGACGTAAATGCTCAGCAACAGCCAACATGGCCTCAGCCCTAAAGATAAACGTTTAATCTACCTTACCACTTGCATCCCCATCCTAACTTATGGCTTTCAACT
>JNHY02000267.1:0-17647 GCA_001691755.2 Amanita polypyramis BW_CC | reverse complement strand
CTCACACATGCTCCACTATTATCCAATAGCAAAAAGGAAACATTCCCACAGTGGGAGTTTTAATTTACTTTATATAGAATAAATAATAAATATGTACATACAACAGTAATGTATATAAGTAGTTTTGCTAATAAACTTTAGTTCCACTTCTACTGTTGAMCTACAGTAAGTGTCTACTCTCCTTAGCAGGACAAAGCTACCACTGAGTGCAGGATTGCTGCTTCATGCACATCCCTGCAGCCATGAGCACTGGATAGTGCACATCCATTTGCTGCTCAACAGGTTATGGGCCCCAGTCAGCATGACTCACAGCTTTATGTGTGGTCACTGTTCTGCTTATTGACCAAGCACATGCTTAGCACTGTGCTCAACATTGTTGACACATGTCTCAAGGATGTGTTAGACAATGAGCTCAGTATTGGGAAGTGAAGTCTCTTTCAATTCTTTCAATAACTTAGAAGAACATCACTAACATACTCTGTTTATAGAACCTTGTTTACCAAAACAAAGCCACAGAGTATGTTCTACTTTACAATGGGTGCAGAACAATCCACCCCTGCCATCACCACCTCCACCTGCTTCAATGATTGCCACATATGCAACCAAACCAGCCACCCCACATCACAACATGACTTCAAGAAAGGAGTTATTAGAGCAATTGTCACATACAATTGAGAGATACAGGATAAGTGGCTGAAGGAAGGGAGGGGGGAATGAGGAGATTTAGAGGAAGGAGAGGTTATTGAGCTTCCTAGTATAAAAAAGCCTAAGTACAATACACTTAAGCAGCACTATGAGCACTGGTGTACCTCCAGTTGAGTTGAAAACTGGAGTGACAAGGCTTTGAAGGAACAGATGGAGGAAAACTGGGCAGTAAAGTTGGCAATTGCTAACAAACCCCAGTATGAAAAACTATATTGAGACATGGACAAAGAAGTAGATATGTATGTCCTAAAGATGCTCTTTATATTAATATTACAATCACATGTATCTAATGTATCTCAGTCAGCATTGCATCATGCTGAGTGAGCACAATAAGATATCAGTCAGCTATCAACTATCTGACTGATCAATTGATGTTCTAGACTCTGTACTCCACTCAGGTCTGAACTCTATAATAATGTCTACAGGTATAAATAGTGGTTGGATTAATTATTGGTAGATATTTAATCAATGTAGACAAGTTGGCATTGTGGCTGTGCACCATGAGAATATTGTGTCCAGAGCTTCATAGTGGCTCTGGAAAGCTTGTAACTTCAACAAGCCAAAGTTGCCCAGAGTGACTGGCCAGAAAGCTTAAGCTGCCAATGCAGCCCAGTCCAAAGTCAAAGCCATCAAAGTGGTTTCCTGATGAACTATACCCATACCCATGTTATTCCCTAATAACAATTAAGACAAACCACTTTGTCAATCATAACAATTTGTGAAAGTTTTACCACAATGAATGGCCTGCTCTCCAATGACAGGCAGCAATGCCCCCACATTTCTGCTATCTTCACCAGGATCTAGATTGACTATGGGAGAGTCAGCTAATAAATGGAATATGGTAAGGAGAGAATCAGAAACAGTTGTGAAGTTTGAGTGTAAGTTCAACATTCGGCAAATACAGGCAAATGTCGCGATGATGCTTATTTTGCTGAGCATATATTCTCTGCATTGTAGATAGTACACAGGTTTCGAGAACGTATATACATCATAATTCGTGATACTTCTTTAGATTCTTCTCCATCCAGAATCCCCCTCACCAATTACGATGGCCCTCCTGGGATAATGTCTTTTTTGATTATCTTGAGTCTTTCAATGAGAGCCGGATTGGCATTCTCTGGAGGTACAAAGTTGAAGTTGATGGCGCTTGCAATGAATACAGCAAGGTCTTTGTCGACAGCATTAAAGACAAGGACTGAAAGGATGTAAGTAACAAGGTCACCGACGAATGGAATGCAATGCACGTTGACTATATTTGATGTCATCTCTAGTTACAGCACCCAAAGCTTCGGCAACATTGTCGACAAAGGCTTGTTTTTCAGCATCATTAAAGATGTACCACAGTGAACGAGGTTGTATAAAGTCACCTATGAAGACCGCAATCAGCACGTCTTTCAACGATAAACATATATCTCACGTTCAGCATAATCAGATGGCAGAAGAAAATCGCGGTAAGCAGAGCCATGGAAAATTTCGTGCCGCATGTTATTCCTGATTTGGGAGTCAATAGCATCACGGAGACCAACAAATTTGAGGGAATCAGTGGAGCTCTGGTAGTTAGGGCGGCTCCCCTGGGATATGAACGAAGCAGCACCAGCGCGTTGGTGATTGGCAACTGGGGCTTTAGGGGCATTGCAAGGGAGTTGCCCGTGGTTGACTCCAAGACGGTAACGTTGGGTGTCAGGATAGATGAAGAGACGGGCTTGGAGGAGGGGATCGGGAGTAGGCTCAATGTAGGGGATCAAGTGAGCGGGTGCGAAAGCCAGCTAATGTACTATCAGTACCATGATGCTAGCCGTTCGAAAAAATCACCAAACCTGCTCTATCTCGTCAAAGAAATTCTCAGGATTCCTGTTCAGGACGAGCTCGCCGATTTTGTGGAGGTGAAAGTGACGATGCGGCCAGATCTTGGTGACGTCAAACACGAAGTAACGCCATTGCTCGGACATTGCTTGCTCAGGTGTCATTACTTGCTATCGAGGAGTGAGGAACATAGATGTATGGAGTATCTAAGCATGCTCACAATGAAAATATCCCACTTGGGAAATTCCCCAGCCTTAATATCATTAAACAATTCCCGGGTGCTATAGTCAGGGTCTGTGCCAGCCAACCTGGTCGCTTCGGAGGCAGTTAGGGTCTGTCAGATTAAAAGTTTAGCAGGGTTCAAGTCCGCACTAGAAAGGCCGTACGTACCTGAACTTTCTTTCCATCCGAGAGTATGAGGTGTATCTTGACATAATAAAATTCTCCATTGTCTTTACTAAACACGTAGGTATTCACACCGAAGCCGTTTTGTCGATGGAAGCCATTGGGAGTCCCACGGTCCGAGAAGATCATCATGAGTTGGTGAATCGTCTCCGGGTTCTGAGAGAAATAATCCTGTAGAATGGATGAGAGACCGATGTACGACATCGAAGTAGAAAAAATACCCAGAACATGTCAGGATCTTTCAGGTTAGTCTGGGGATTCCTCTTGGTAGCGTGAACCAAGTCGGGGTACTTGGCAGGGTCTCGGATGAAGAAGGTGGGCGTATTCAGAAACACCCAGTCCCAGATTCCTTGATTAGTGTTTAATTTGACAGCGAAACCTTGGGTATCACGGGCGGTATCTGCCGAACCAAGCTCGCCCGCAACGGTGGAGAAGCGAACAGTGACCGGAATTTCTACATCGAGTGTATGGAAAATGGGTTGAGATGTAATCCTGCTCGCGTAGTCTGTGGTGACTTTGAAGTAACCATGGGCACCGGCACCCTTGGCATGAACCTACGATCTCTAATGTCGGTACCCAAGAAAAAACGGCACTGGGAGTAAATGATACTTACGAGGCGCTCGGGAATACGCTCGCGGCCAAGGTGCGCGAGGTTGTCGATGAGCTGGAAGTCTGCGTGTTGGTATGTGAGCAATCAGATAGATGGATTTAAATCCTGTTATGACCTTGAATAATAATGGGACCAGAAAGGTTGGGATTGGGAGCATTTGGCCCAGGGATGGGCACACGCTGGGAAGCATGGGGATAGTTGACGGCGTGACCGAAGGGATCGGTATAGGGATGCGGGTCCATTGAGGTTGTGATGAGGGAGTTGACAGAGGGGGATCTTATAGCAGCCTCATGTTATCGCCCAAACGCTGGGCATCTTTCATATAGCCATAAATGCTCTATGCCATAAGGTTAATGTATTTGTGTCTTCCAGCGCCGCCATATAACGTTTGATTCGAAAGTCCATTTTTAGTGTCAAATGACCGATAGGAGGTCACTGCTATTTCACCACCCAGATTCTGCCGGACCTTGGAACCACACCCGTGGGCCATGGCCAGATGGTAACTTCTGTACTTCTGCATATGTTCCTGGCATGTACTGTGCGTGTCGGCGGTAATAGTCAGGGTTGAGCGCGTTGGGCTGACAGCGGTGATATGGGGAAGGTATTGTAGGTCAAATACGGTCGAAGGCGGATTCAGAATACATCGGGCGACATGTCTATTGCGATCTAGATCCGTCCATTTTCGAAGCAAACTGAATTGAAATCGCCCTCATGACAAGTCGGATTCGAAGTCATTCCGGACCTTCCTGTCCTCATGACAAGACGGATTAGAAGTCGTTCCTAGCATTCCTAGTACCTGTCCGAGGCAACCCGAGAAGACGGTAGCGATTCAAGCTCATGTATCTCCTTTCCATACAGATGTCCTCATAAGAAGTCCGGACCGGTGGAAAGAGTAAGAGATGAAAGCGGAATTGAAACAACGATGTAAACGGATCGTGACAAATGTGCTGTGGCTGATAAAATGTTCTTCTTGGAGCCTGGTCTACGACAGATAACAACCGACCACTAGTATACGATTAAGCAGCGAATCTTCCTTGTCCGTCATTCACCTGCAGACAGCTTTCAAAAAGGCACCCGTCAAGGATCATAACTCGGACGCGTGAGGGTAGGATAAGCGAAGTGTCTCTGTTCGTTTTTTGCAGCAGCATAAGCAGGGCGTTCTGTCATCTTGGACTTGGGCGTTTGGAGCCGAGGAAGAAAGAGAGAATGGGCATCATACATCACGAGTGGAGTATATTGAGGTGTGGCTCTCTTCGTCAATCTTGAGGACAATGAAAAAACGGGTACACACCAGAACAAGACTCAACACCTTCAATGTTAGCTTGAGCAGTTAGGGACGGAGAAATGGGAGGGTATCAACAGAAACTGACGAAGTTCGAGCCCAGAAACTGGTAATGGTGAGCCGGAGGGGCCTTCTACGACAAGCATTCACATCCAGATGGACATACCGCTTCGCTCCTGCCCTTGTCCAAAGCTGAGCTAAGAGTCAGATGAACCCCGGGAGGAACTCTGGTGATGACAAGGGAATACAATGAGGGTGTTGGTAAAGAGTCGAATACATATATGAAGTTGACGGTCAGTGAAGTGACTGATGGTCAAAGAAATAACACCAACGACTGGCACTTCATGTAACATAGTGAAGCACAATGCGGAAGCTTCGTCCAATATTCACCAGTAAAATACAGAAAAACACAGCTCGTATATACCAGCTACTGCTTCACGCCCAAGAACAGTAGACCTCTCTTCGTCAACTCGACAGCCTCCTCCAAATCTCTCCCATCTGCGGCAGTCCACCTCCCACCCCACGGACTCGCGACCATCTGCTCTGGTGACTTGCCTTGCCGGATCCCGCTCTCGAACGCCGTCTTACGCGCATTGAGTAAAGCCATGCGTCGCGGATCTGAATGTCCCGATATGATAATGAAGGCTGTCCGTGGAGGGAGTGACGCGTGTAACGCCTTGAGGTGCGCGTTTAGCGTGGTCAGCGTCTCTATAATTTGTTCACGCGTAGGCAGAGGTGCCGTTTCAGGTGGAGAGGCATCTGGTGATGGTTTCGGAACCGTCCCTATCATATACAATCAGTGTGATAATAGGTGGGGAATTGTAGTAATACTCACAGCCCAGAACATCTGCCAACGACATGAATCTCCCAAACGCAAAGTGATGACTCGGCACGACGTCCAACAAGCTCTTCAGCACGTCCGCGTCGCTCGTGCATCCGACCGCCGTCGTTGCCTTGGAGCCATGCATCATCTGTGGATTCCCATAATCCACTACGGCGGAACGTATACTTTTGGTTGACCTCGACATCCGCTCGAAAATTGACTCTTGGTCAACTTTGAACTCGCCAAATCCGGGACCCATCTCCAACTTCTTTTTCAAGAGCTCGACACACGCCCGAGCGTCTTCCTCGGGATCATGCCCGCCCTCACCACGGTTCTGTATCTCGCGTCCACACCATTTACGCGTCAACCAAGCAAGGCCGGGCTTTAATGGTCGCCCGCGAGGATGGTGGTAGATGAGAGCGGTATCGACGCAGTACGGATGGCTGATTTTGAGAGCCTTGAGATCCGATTCTAGCGAGTGGCCGAGGAGAATGGGTGTGGAATAGGACGCTGCGGTGGTCGCTGCTGGAGCAGATGCAGAACGTGTTGTGAATGCATCCAACACCGTTGGGTTAAACGTAGTGGATGCCAAAGGTACAGTAAATGGGTTGGGGGGAGGAGGGGATAAAAGTTTCAAAATATGGGCTTGAACTTGCGCAAAGGTAGTCGTTACGGGCGCTAATGCTTCGGCAGTTATTCCAGACCACCTTTATCACGGACATTAGCTAGGCTAACCGAGAGCATATAGAATACATTCGTACCGTGTTAGATAATCCGTTATAGGCTTGGACGGCTTCACCAACTGGTCGTACACGACCTTTTCCGTATAATAATCGAGAACACATACACGCGTAAGCTCTTTTCCGTCTTCAGTCAAACACTGTACCGGCCGTTAACCATCACTCGCGTTGATAGAAAAATCATGGGATACCATTTCACAATCAATGGCATATATCTTACGAACTGGTATATTTTTTCCTTCCTCCGACACCTTCTCCAACGTCGGCAGTGTTGCTGGCGTCACCTTCCATTCTGGTGTATATTGACACACATCCGCCATATACGGCGGCACAGGATAGTCATTCTCAATCATCTGCTCCACCGATAGCATATACTGCGCTGGGTCCTTCTTCATCAAAGCTTCTGCTAAGAGCCAAGTTAAGCACACCCCCTGTGGAGAGGAAAAGCGGACAAACGTACAAGCTAGTCTCTGCACAACCCGCCTTCGCCTCTCCTCGCCATTAACAGGTCCCTGGAAGAATGCACTCAACACACTATGCATCCTCGTTTGGTCTCCCGGAGCACGTGTTGGGCATGCATGACTAAACATTGACGCTATGAACGGTATAAACGTCGCCAGCGGGACATCGCCATTCTGCGTCGCCGAAGAACCAGACGCCGTTACATGAGAGAGAAGGGGTATGGCAATCGGAAGATTCGGGTTTGTGGTTGCGGAAGTTGGGAGGGGCGGGAGGCTAAGTAGTTCGGACGTAATACCTGGTATGAGCAGCGCGACCACTTTTTCAATCATTTGTACATTCTAATCTTGTTAGTGAGCGCGATACAAGAGCTTGTCGGTACACTCACGTCGATTTTCAGCCAAGTTGGTTGAGAAGCTTCTACTACCAGGTGCAAAACCAGCTCGCGGACGTCCTAAAAACAGAGTTGGAAACCAACGCAAAACGACACTTACACACTCACATCAATCCCCACAGCATGGCTCCTCCTTATAATCTCCCCATTCGCATACATAAACCTTGGAACAGATGCCTGCCTCATGCGTATGTAGCGTACACGATCACGGACATGATGAACATCGTGATGCACATTTCGATTGTCGTGCCGAAGATTAGTAACATCAGAGTATGAGAGCAACATGGTTGTGTTTGAGGTTATCGTCGTCGTCGCAGGAGGCGTTGTCGTCAGAGGTGTGAAATGGGGCGGTGATTGCGGGCATGAATCAACAGGAGAAGAGGGCCAGGGACGAGTGGCGCGAGTTTAGTAAAGGCGTCAAATCAATCACGTCTTCCCGTCGCTAAAGAGGAGAAAATACACACACACATTGACCTGTTTTTTCGCGTTTTTTTTCTGCCTTCGCCTCTCTACCCTCGTCCACCTATGCCCTGCCTCCGTCAACGAAACGCTCTGGTCGTCTTCTGCGCCCGAAGACTCGGAGGATTTGATCTTCTTGTTCAGCGGGGGATTAGACAGGGCTGGCGAGTTTAACGGCGCTCGTTTCATGTCGCAGAGAACAACACCTTTCGCCGTCCCTCAATTTCCTCTCAATTTCCATGTTTATTTACATGTGCTTGGCTGGGGCCTCGCATACAAGTTATTTAATTACTAGATTATATAACAAACACGAACAGAAATACAGTTACAAAGAGTCCTCTGGATCCCACCTGGAAATCTTATCCAGTGGCCGGTAATAATATTGCTTGTACTTTTTCGTCTCGTTTCGTTTTCCTGGTCGTGGCATCATGCTCCTGATCAACGCTGCGCGCTCCTGGTCTTCATCCATTTCGGGTACGTAGAACCATTGGGGCTCCAACGATTGACCGTTGTCATCCTAAAGGTGGTTACTTAGACCTCTAAAGTAACTGGACGGTTGATTGCCTACCTTGCCGCTGCTTTCAACCTTGCCAAATACCCCACCTACTACCCCAACCTCCAACACATGTCGGAATATTGATACCCATTCCATCTCACTTTTCTGCGCGATCAAGGCTGGCTGCGTCTGCATGACAGACTTGTACAGTGATGACACAGGAAGGGACGACGCGCGAGACAATGCCATGCTCTCAATTAACATACCCCGAATCTCACTGTCTTGTGACTCATCTGTCGTCCCGCCTGGCGGTGACTTGGCTTTGACCTTCTTGGGCAACGGCTGTACAACATGGCGCACGGCCTTCTTCGAGGTGCGACTGAAACTTCCTTCAATTCGCCGTCTCTTTCTCGTAGACTCCGGATTCGGATGGTCCTCTTTCCGCTTCCTACCATCCGCAGCCTTCCCCTTGATGCTCCTTGACCCTGGTCTCGTTTCATCCACCGTATTCTCCCTCGGCCCCAAAATAACCTTCACATTGACGTCAACACTAGGCTTTGCAGGTGGCTCCAAAACCGGTTTCCCACGCACAGATTCTGTAAGATCCGATCGCACTATGGAGTCCTCTCCGCAAGAGGCCTATTCCTGGTCAGACAAAACACTAGTTCTCGCTCCGATCAGTTCGCTTACCATCACAGACTCTTCCTCCAAAGACAACTCGTCTGATATAGGAGAGGAAAGAGGCGACGATAGGAGCAAGGGGGAACTGACAGGTGAGGGAAGTACTGGAACTAAATGCGTTGAGGGGGGTGAGAGTGGAGGCGAAGAAGGTGGCAGAGGCGATAACGGAGTAGCCAGTGCATCTAGATCAATACTACTGTCCCTATCTGAAGCTAGTGAAGGCAGAGTATCGGCCGAATCGGAAACAGGTGTTTGGAGTTGGTTCTCGTAGGAGGGTATCTCTTCTGGTTGAGTATCGTAGAATTTTGGTGGTTCTTGGCTCGGAGTGGCGTCCGAGGACAGACGGAAGGAGGATAGCGAAGGGGATCGCGAAGACCTTGGCTGTGATTTGCATATGCGAGATTGTGAGTGAACCTTGCGAGGCATGGGGTCCGTCTTCCAGCGACCACGTTCGGCAGAGATCATAAAAAAAGTAGAACGAGAGCTATTATCAAAGCTGTACCTGACTTCGTCGTTGCCTGTATCAGGACTGATATGGCGGGTACGACTAACAGTGGGTGATTTAGACATGTAGCTGTCAAGTAAACTAAATTCGCATTTGTGCGTGGGTGATATGCATCCACTCGCGTATGACTGTCGATAGCGGGTAGAAAATATGTATTCATCTGACACGGTACGAGTATTGAATGCAGGCGCAGGACTTGAGTGGATATATGCAGCATGGTGCTTTTGCCTGGGTGTGAGTGGTGGTGGTGACGACGAGCGCGCTGGTGAGGAGGACATGGATGGGCGCAAAGAGAGCGGCGGGAGTGCGATGGGAGGAGGGATGCTCATGGGCGTTGAATGATAAGAGGACGCAATCACGTGCCAACACGCGTAGGGGAAGTCAACGCGTTTTTCGGCCGGCCGCCGAGCTCGGAAGCCGGCCCGGGAGATCGCATACAGTCACTGCGAGCTGCGCATACAATCAACCACCATGGCTCGCACCGCAGAGACAGCCAGCTTCAAGTTCAATCACACCATGCTCCGCATAAGAGACCCTCAAGTCTCACTCAAATTCTACCAGGATGTCCTCGGCATGGATCTCCTCTCCCGTACGCTCCCCCACACACATCACACCACCCACTGGCACTCACTTTGTCGTCAGAAAAACACTTCTCTAATTTTACCCTTTACTTCCTCGCGTTCGATCACTCCGGACGCACACTCACCGATGAAGAGAAGGAAATATCCCGCTTCTCCCGGGAAGGTACGCAGATCCTTATCTTATCGTCCCATGTGCATCAACCATCCCTGCAGGCGTCCTCGAGCTGACGCACAACCACGGAACTGAATCCGATCCCAATTTTAAAGGATATGCCAATGGAAATACGGACCCAGGCAGAGGATTCGGCCATATCGCCATCACCGTCGATGACGTCGAAAAGGCCTGCGAGCGTTTCGAGAAATTGGGCGTGCCATTTAAGAAGAAGCCCAGCGAAGGAAAGATGAGGCATATTGCCTTCATCCTCGACCCCGATGGGTATGTCTTTTCCCCTTCACCTCTATAAATCACCAACTCCTTTCCAGCTACTGGATTGAAATTGTCCCTGGTCAAATCCAACTGTAAATGTAATCCGTTAGAACTTACCACCTCCGAGTGGAATACAGATGCTCGTTATTGACCCCATCCTCCACTTGACAACACCATACATAATGCAGGTCAAGGTACATATAGAACGCTAAGCATCGAAATTTTTGGGTAAACACGACCGCATCACCGCTCCAATGTTACTCTTCCCCTCGTCTCTGCCTTCAGCTTTTCGTGAACCAATTCCGTAAACTCCTCCCTCAAAATTGCTTCCCTCCTCTCCCTCTCCTCCCTTTGCAATTTGAGGATACTTCTCTTCTCCTCTGTATTAATAACTTGATTCTCCTTCCTCAACCGCACTGCATTCATCCTCCTATGTCGGCTACCACTCATTACATACCCAACTGACTCGAATGAAGCGATTTGATCAGACGTAAGCCCAATCTCGCCACGGCGCGGGATGCGCGCGTCCGTCCCACCTTCCTGGAGGAAGGCCGCCATTGCAGACCCTTCTCCACGTAAAAGTGCACCGCCGTACGCTCGCTCGTCGTTTCGCTTGCTTGAAGACATATTCGCCTTTACAAGTGGCTGTGGCCCGATTTCGTCATCCCCGCCGTCCTCGTCGTAATCGTAATCCTCAATGTCGTCCTCACTTTGCGATGTCTGCCGTACATAGGGGCCGGCCGCGGCACCCGTGGATTGTAAAGAAACAGACAGATCTCCGAACCGCTCAGCTGCTGATTCGTCTTCATGCTGATGACTAGGACTGCGGGTCTCCCTGTCCTGGCTTTTGCTTCGGGGAGAGGCAGGAGCCTCGCTTTTTGTCTTGGAATTCCGGCGTCGCTTCCTACTCCTTCTCTCTCGTTCACTCTCACTCTCTGATTCATCTGACTCGTTATGGCGTCGACTACGGCTGTGGGATCGACGTCGTTTCCGGTCTCGCTCTCTGTCTTTATCCCGCTTAGACCGTCGTTTCTTTTCTTTACGCCTCCTGCGCTGTTCTTCACCCGAAGAATCGCCAGTAGAAGAAGCGTCGGGCGAGAATGATCGAGATCGTTTGTGCTTCTTGGATTTGTGGCTGCGTTTAAGCGGCAGCAGTCGTGCTGGCGCCTTCGGGGAGGACGGCCATACCTTAGCCACTGCATTTTCTCTCTGTGTTCGTCGACTATACCAATTGAGTCAGCTTTACTCCGCACTTTTGGTTTTGAGCAGCAAACGCACCTGTCCAGATACTCGGAACTTGGGGCACCTCCGTAATAATGGCTCCTCTCGCGCCTGCTGGGGTACGTACTCGGAGGAGTCGTTGACCGTTTGTAGTCGTCATATTCGGGACTCGAACGCCGCTCTCTGTCTCTGCGGTAGTCCCTGTCCCTGCGTCCTCGATATCTGTCTGGCTCCCTCTCCCGCCCTCGTTCTCTCTCCTGTTCTCTATCTGACTGAAAGTGCGAATCGGGGGGTACGAGCGCCAAGCGTGAGGGGTGGACGACGGCCATGACAAACAAGCGTGTGACAGCGTGACTCGTGCCAATGCTACACTTTCCATCTTCCTCAAGCCGCTCCGACTCGCTCAATGCAACTCAGTCAAAGTCACAGTCAAATCCTCTTCTTCTGACAGTAGAAGAAGAGCTTCGCGATGCTCGTCGTGCCCAGTCTCATGGCCAGGAAGAGGATCTGCGTGCTGCGCTCACTATGGTCATCAGCCGTGTCGCAGAGCTAGTACGGCAAGATTTCTTCAGTGTATGGAAAAAGCTAACAATCCATCCAGTTGTTGTTGTTGAACGAAGCATACAAAGCACAAGCTGACCTTGAAGTCCAGCTCAACGTAGCCAAATCAAACCTGCAGCTCGTCATTTCGAATAACGAGATGCTCGAAGAGGCCCTCAAGAGGGAAACCAATGGTCACACTCAGGACGTCGGGTGGCATCGAGCAAGTAGGAAAGAAGGAGACGCTGGTAGACGAGAGTCAGCGGAACGACCAAAGAGCTTGGATCATAGTAGTAGCAATCCAGGTTCAGCAGCTAATTCGCCTGTTGTGCCACCTTCTGTACCAGCCCCAGCCCCTCCATCTACCCAGGATAGCCGATTCTTCAGGTTCCGATTCACAGGCTCCACTTCGGCCCGCCCTGTGACTCGTCCTACTACGCCTTCTGGGTCGGGGGCATTCCACCTCACTTCCCCTTCTATGCCCGCCTTGCCCACAATTGCTTCCAGAGAAATGGAAGAATTGGCATCTGAGCTCGAGAAAGAACGTACAGCACGTAAAACTGTTGCCAAGGAAAAGGCTGCTTTGGAAGCTGAGCTTGAGTCTCTGTCACAAGCCTTATTTGAGGAGGTAAGCTCATTTGTTGCTTGGTTTTGGATAGTGATTGAGATGTTGCGACAGGCAAACAAAATGGTTGCTACGGAACGCATGAAACGTGCCGAAACGGAGGAAGAACTTAGAGAAGCCCAGCTAGAACGGGAGGCACTACGAAGTGCCCTACGAATTATAGAGGGAGAGAACAGTCATCTGCGAGGAGGAAACAGAACCGCTCCGCCGTCCCTACCAAGTACATCCGCCACACCTACAACGTCAACGTCTCCAAACCAGGAACTAGGTACAGAACTGAAGCCTCCACTAGTTTTTACTCGCACACGGTCACGTTCGTCCTCTCAAATAGCCTTTGAATCTCCCGTAACTTCTCCGTACTCGAGTGTCCAGGACGGCACTGTACCTAGTTCCATCGTATCCCCACCTCCAACAGGTCCTGATACCGAATCTGAATCTGAACCCCCGATAGAGTCCATACCAGAGGACAAACCGGAGCCTTTGGAACAGGTAGATGATGCGTCAACTACGCCGATCCGGAGCTCCTTTAAGATACCACTGGCACCGCCTCCAAAGTTGGGAGATGGCGATAACAACGATATCCTGCCACCACCGTCGTCCTCGGTGTCAGTGCCATTGGCGTCATCACTATCCTCGTCGTCGCTAATGGTATCGTCCCTTTCTGCACCTCACATTTATGAAGACGTGGAGCCCTCGCCCTGGGCTGATGTACCGTCCAGGACAAGCATCGATAGCAACAGCGACATCCCTAACCCTAACTCGTCAGTGACACCACGCGGTTCCCTGTTCGCCACTCCTGCGGTTTATGCTATGCAGTGAAGAACCTAGTTACGCCTTACGTTTGTTTCTTCCAGCCTTCTATCCATTGCACATTGTCTCTGTCCGTAGCGCTTTCTATTAATAGTAATGTCGTATATCTGACTTTTGAAGTACAATAACAGTCGAACTCGTGTTCAACTACCAGGAACTCATGAACTTACTCCACCAATCCACATGCATCTTGTAGCATGCACCCAAGATCTACCGTCGACATCAATGTGTCCCTCAATGCGCCCGCATAAAGGCTCACTGACATCTCCCTAAACACCGCATACTCCTCTGTTATTCGCTCCAACACATGAGTGACGAGTACATTGACTGTTCTCTCGTCCTCAAGGTAAAGCCGGATCTGGTTAACGTTGGAACGAAGGTCGCGTTCACATGCTTCTCTAAAGGTCTTGTCCAAGCCTTCTGCAGCGGATTGGTTTACCCAGACCTCCGTCGCGATGGCGGATTTAGAGGCGGAAACATGTTGCCTTGCGTGATCTATCCAGGTAGTAATGGGATAACAGGCGTGGCTAACGCAGTAGGATATAACGTCTTCACACGCACGTCTGAGCTCATAGTCGATTCCCTGATATCTGCGGTCAGCAATGTGTCGGATATTCCAGACAAAAGTCTTACACTCTTAGCTCCCTGAATGCTATCTTCCGTTCTTGGTATGCCAAGCGTAACAAACAAGGCATCCGGAAACAAAGACGTAGTCTTGCTCAACATTGTCGCCAACGCATCTAGCACGACATCGATCAAAAAGGAGAGTACGACCGACGTAGCCAATTACCTGTCACTCCTGGAGGCTCGATGGTTTTCTCTACTTCCTTCTGTGCAAGATCCAACTTATTCACCAGTTCTTTCAGAATCAAGAGGTGTCGCACAAGAAATAGGTGGGCGTCGAGGGCGCTTGTGCGTAATTTCATCGCATCAGACGCGAACACTAATGACTGGCGACACAGTCCTACCGCTTCTTGAGCGATATCCTCAAATATAGTGGGCTGTGTGTGTGTGGAATTTTATTCAATATTGTCAACGACGATCATCGCATTTTTCACCTTGACAAAATTATGAAGTTGTGAGAGAACCCAGACTGTCTTCTGCAAAGTCGGATACCACGTGTCTTGTTTGTCGATTGAAGGAAGTTGGAACATTTGACTAACGCTCTCCTTTTCTCTCAACCCAATGGACGAAGGAGGTTGCCGCGCAACTTAAATCACGCGTCAATTGTGTCACGACCAGACGATGTAAAAAATACCTCGCAAGACCTCTGGATAATTCAAATCTTCCGGCTTTGGGTTGAATTGACGAATGTCAGACTGAATCATCGATTGTGCCTTGAAGAAGAGACGAGTTTGGGCATCCTGCAAGACCATTTGCAATAGCTGGCTGATGTGTAACCGTCCAAGTCCCAGACTCGATTTTCCCGGCTCCAGATCAAGGTCTAACTCATCAATATCTTCGCCGACGGGCGTGTCCGATATTACGGTCACTTCCAGTACCATCAGCGCTTGGAGTACTGTACAGACTTCGCATAATGCTGTTATCCTTGGCTCGTGTAATATGCGAGGCCGAAGATCATCGTATAGGTAGTCGCAAAGGTTCTCGAGATACTGACTAATCGTAACGTTATGACATTAACGGTGCTTAAACGCGCAATGTACGTACTAAAGGAGATCTTTGCCAGAATTGAAGAACTCGCGATAAAGATTGAATTCGTCCGTACATAGTTGTTTCAAATACGTACAACCCGCGCGGGTCTGGGAGATGCATAAGTGAAGTCGGAGAAATTATAAGGCAAGCTACACACTAATTCAACTAGTTCTGTTCGTCCTGGATCGAGGCCTTTTATTTCTTCTGTGAGTCGATTAACGAGTAGGGACTTTCTTGTGGAGAAGTACGCTGCTTGACATTCGGACAGTAGTGCCATTAGTTCATCTGGATGCGCAAGCGCGCGCCGTTCAAGTTCGCCCAGCAACGGTGTAAGTTGACCTGATACGCTGCGGAATCGCGTATACAGCAGATGCATTTGAGCAGTTGTGGATACATCCTGTATTTTAATTCCTTAGATCAGACCGTGGTGCAAAGAGATATACTGACTCTTTCGCTCATTCTTTTAGAGATGTCAGCGGATAAGGCCCGAAGACTGCCCACGAAAAACATTTTTATGAGTGTCATGGCTCTGGTCATGCATTGCTGGAAACGAAGAAGATATAAGTCCGCCTCTTTGTAATGCCGCTACCAGATAATGAGTGAAAGAATGCAGGTCGTGAATGGTATTCGTACATTATTTTTGAGAAAGTCGATGCATATATCAACTCGTTCGACCATGTACAGGAAGTCGGTCTGCAGCACCAGAGATTCGCCCGGATGATTCAACATTCGCGTTGCATGCTCAAGTTCCTGGAAATAGTCCAACCGGGTATCAATCTCATCCGTGAGCTCCAATAACTTGTCCTGGTAGGGATGAGATGTAGCAGCATTCGTATTCCATAGGAACTCGCGTACCCTATCGTCCAACAGCCTTTCACATGCATCCTTAAGGCTTCTACCGCCCTCTTCCACCGTTTTCCAATTCTCGAGCATCGCATCTGTCTCCTTTTCTATCGTATCTATCCTCTCCAATAGTGAATTGCACGTCTCCAGATGTTCATAGATGTTGGCGACATGGGCACGGAAATGAGATTCTTGACTGTGAGCAACGGAACGGTCAACAAGCGAAAACCAGTCATAGAACTGCTCTGGGGTTTGTATGGGCTGCTTAGGGTGTAGGGACGCGTATGAGCTGGGCGCCGCGCGTGTCGATCCAGATACAGGTGGTGTTGAAGGGCGAGACCCCGGAGTTAGCTTGCTGCGCTGGATGGGCGTTGGAGTGGAAGATCGCGAAGAGCCCCCCTCGTCGGACGTAAACTGCAGTAAAAAATTCTGGTCAATGTCAGTCGCAATAACTTGTCTACTCACACCTTAAGTGGTAAAGAAACCCTCTCGCTTGCTGCCTTCAGCAAGCTAATGCTGTGTGTTTCAACATCGCCTAGAGGAGCCTTTGGCTCCCACTCTTCGATGCTTAATGTCGGAGGTTGCGAAGGTTGAGGTGACAGTGCAGCGGGGAGGGGTGCTCGGCGCTGTGTTGCGCGACTCGACATAGAGGATGATCGATGATTGCTTAGTCATTGAGTTGACGAGGTCCAAACAAAACGGCGTTCCTGCAATGCACTTCCATCTTTAATAGGACACAAATGTAATTTGTGGGAAGGGAAAAGCATACGTGGTATACTAAAGTAACTGGCTACCCCACAGGATACCACTTCTGTTGCCTTAAGAGTCTAACTGCTAGTGAAAAAAGGGGAATGTACCTTCATCTTTATTTATTTATTTGTTTATAGAATGCAATGTATTGCAACTGTCAAGGTGTACCTAGTACAGAATTGGCAATGACAAACTACCTTGCAAGATAGTACATAGTGAAGTGGAAAAGTAATGTAGCAATTAATGAATGTAAAGCTTTTTTTAATTTTTTTATAATATACCAGATTTATTATACTCTAGTACAACACAAGCCAAAGCTATGAGGAGGGGGGGTGGTATGTACCTAAGTACAGAGTACAATAAAATCAGACTGCCCCACAGGACAGCACATATCAGGTAAAGTAAACAGTGGCCTCTGCTTTGGGCTCTTTGGCTTTGGAAGGGGCCATCTGGACCTCTTCCTGCTTTGCAAGAAGTGCTTTGGGCTCTCTTTGCTTTGGAAGAAATGCTCTATACCTCTTTCTGCCTTAGTTATTAGCTTTCATAACTTACATATGTTGTAATAATTTGCATATAAACTGTTACAACCATTGCTGTACCATATCTTTTTCTCTGCTAAGTCTGTTCAACTGTACTTACACATTACTGCTTGTTGAGCAAATATTGCTCCACCTAATGCTGTTGAAGTAAATGGCTTATAGTAATTGCTTCCTGCTGCTATAATGTATGGGAACACCACAATTTGCTCCCTTTGTTGGAAATACACTATATTGGGAACACAATTTGACATTGCTCAATCAGTCATAATGATGTCACAATTCATGGTGAATCCTTC